>CABHPR010121884.1:0-17556 GCA_902168415.1 Peromyscus melanophrys | reverse complement strand
CTCACTCATTCACTCCCTCACTCACTCATTCACTCATTCATTCACTCATTCACTCCCTCCCTCCCTCACTTACTCATTCACTCCCTCCCTATCAGCAATGTTCACTGTATTAGGAGGGCTGCACACATGTAAACACAGAGTACATTACTACACGGCATAACAAAATCAATTAGAAAGAAGAGAAAAATACTATGCAGCTTAGAAGTGAAGACAGAGACTAATTACACTCAGGGCAGTCAGAAATCTTTGGGGGAGAGGTGACATTCAGCTTGAATGTTGGAATAGGAGTCAAGGGTTATTGAGAGTAAGAAAGGGTGGGGCCACTCTAGCAAGGAGCTGGCAGGAAGTGAAGACTTGGAACTCAGGTTTTTTTCTGCCTGGTAGGGACAACAAGGAACTGATGGTGGATGTAGCTTTTGACTGAAAGACTAATAACCTGTGCAAGATCTTTGGTTGTGTTCACGTGCTGGCTTCGCTCTGCATGCTGGGAGAGGCAGACTCAGAGCTCTTCACTTTCTGATCCTAATGGTGGCCTTTCTGCAAGGCCCAGGCTGGTTCTAGAATCTTACACAATGGGTTTTGAGAAGCCACAACCAACTTACTGGAAGTGGCACACTGGGAAGTCTATTTAGCATGTTTGCTACAGGTGAAGGAATCTAAAGTTTTCAACAGGACAGTGTCAAGGTCAGATCTGATAGCTGGGAGCATTCTGGAAGGGTGTCATAGAGAAGAAACTGAGTGGAGAGGATCAGGAATCAAGAAAATTAGAGGAGCTGCTGGCTTAAGCCATTGGTTCTCAGCTTGGGTGCATATTGAACCCCCTGGGAGGTTTTTAAAAACACCAAACCAGGGCTTCACCCAGGCTAACTTATCTGGATTTAATCCAAATAAAACCCAAACCAGGTGGTTCTGTGCATTTAAGCATTGCAATCTGTTTTTGTGGGTCTCTCTTCATGAAAACATTTATTTATGTAGGCACTTAATGGAAATTTTACCTCCTTCAATATAGACTCAAAGATGAGGAAGGATTTGCCACTTTTGGGGGAATATTGGTAAGGAATGTTTTGATGCTTATCTAACTATGTGCCTACTGAACTGTACATATATATATATATATATATATATATATGTATATATGATTTCATTTACTCTCTCACATTTATTCTCTGAGTATGGATTTATTATTCCCAGTAAACAGATGAAGTAGCCAAAGGTTGGAGACCTGGACACATTGAGTTAACTTACTCAAGATCATAGGGCAATCGATATCAGTTACAACTGCCAACTAACCGTCATATTTTTAGGAAGACTGATAGGTTGTGTGAGCATTTCTTTTAGGGTTAGACTAGACCATTGTTGTCCATCTATTATTCCAGCATCCTTTCACAATATTCCCCAATTGTCTCAAATCTGATGTGCATATTGAACCCCCTGGGAGGTTTTTAAAAACACCAAACCAGGGCTTCACCCAGGCTGTAATTCCTGTCCACTGTACAAAAAAAAGGACCCTCAAATCAAAGACACCTTCACTTTGTTTAGTCTTTCACAGATGTTTATAAAATTTGATTTGTTTTGCCAGATGTCACTTATCAGCCAAATAATCCTCCATGGCTGTCTAATTATCAGAACTGATAAACAGAACATTGTTGGTAGCTAGAATATTCTCTGTGTGTGTCGGGTTCTTACTCTTTTGTAAATGTCTGGAGTCGCTACACAAATAGCCATCACCCAAGATGTGTATCTAATTGGCAATCTGGACCCCATGTATAAGGCCACAGGCTGCTGCTTCCTGACCTGAGCCCATAGCTAGGGAGCTTCATGGCTGGCTAGTGATGAAGGATGCTGGAAGGGTGGCACACAGCAGGGTGCTGAATTCCAAACCTGCTGCCTTCAGTCATCAGATCCTATCAATCCCTAACAATGGACTCTAGCAAGGGGCAGTTAACGTATTTGTTATCATTCACTCTCTTGACAGAACTCCATGCATTTCCGTAGCTTCTGCTTCTAAAATTATCCTGGGGGAAGAGAACCCAACCCTTCCAGCTGGGCTCTTTCCAAGATTCCACAGTGGGGGAGAGGACCATAACAGATGTTATAGGAAGAAAAGAAAGCGGAGGAGAAGCAGCATTTCCCTCCCATCTCCTCTCGTTGATTCTATATTTAAAAAAAATCATTTGTTACAGTTTCTGTGAGACACACTGCCCTGGACAGGGGAAATCTCTGGGTAAAGTATTTGTCATTCAGTTGAATTTATTAATTTGATCATCTGGAAACTCAATCTTGATGCTGTACATGTCATCAAAAACTGACATGAACACAGCTGTCCCAAAGACCACAGACTTGACTCTCAGGTGAGGTCCAGGTCCACATGTGGATCTTTTACCGTAACCAAGCAGGCAGCTGGCGTAAAGATGCAATTGGTAAATTCATAGTCTTGGTTACTAGGTTTCAGGAAACATCATTAGTAAATGTGGTTTGAGGCCAACACACTGAGACGTGATAGATGGGAGGAGTGAGGCAAACGGGCATGATTGGCGCTGTGAACTGATTTCTCACAGAAACCAGAGTGGACTCTAGAGTCTGACAGAGTTTGGTTCACCATCCAGTTTACTCCTGACTTTCTTTGTGACATCAGGTCTCAGTGTTCTCTTCTACGAAGTGGGCTGAATTGTGACACCTGACTCGTAATGTTCGAGTGGATTAAAGCATTCCTGTGTGCAACGCGCACAGACAAAGGACACGGTAACAATGGCTCTGTTAGGAAGTGACCCAAGGCATTTTCTTTAGAGGTCAAAACCCCTCGAGGTCACGACGGCACTGTCACTCACATACTAATTCACAATGGCATCCGTAGATTTATGTAATTATAGATTATACAAAAAGATTTGCTAGGCTGGGGCTAGGAGCACAAGAAGCTATACGTTTTAGAAAAGTTCATAAACAACCTCATGTGTAAAATCAAACAAGTTTTCAGGGTTAAGGTAAACTTGCTTACTTGTGCTGCTTATATTCAACGGGGTAACAACGGAAGGCCTAGCCAGGGCAATTAAGTTAGAGAAGAATAAATAAAAGTGACATCATGAAAAGAAGTAATAAAATGATCAACTTTTACGTCTTGAAAATCTTAAATAAAAATTCCACAAAAGACTATTTGAACTAACCATTAAACCAGAAGGCTGGAGCATACAAAGGCTATACGAAAGAATTAGTTAACTTTCCATATACCAACAGTGACTAAGACAAAGGAAATGAAGAACTCAGTCCCATTAATGAAAGGGTTGAAAAGAATAAGGACATTAGTAACAAACACAGGGAAGGACCAAGAACAGAATGAGAGCAGACACAAGTTCCTGGAAGACATCTTGCTACCATGTGTCAGAAGAAAGTGTTGTGAAAATGGGTAAATAAATGTAAAAAGTAAAAAAATAAATAACAAGGGTACTGGGGAGATGGTTCAGAAGTATGAGGACCAGGGTTCCAGTACTCAGTGCCCATGTGAACACCCAGCAGATGAGGTGGCCCACATGTAATCCCAGCTCTGGAGGAGCAGAGGTGGGGATCCCTGGAGAAAACCACCTAGCTAGACTAGACAGTAAGTGCTGTCTGATTCAAGTGAGAAGAGACTCTGTTCACATATGAGCAGTCCAAGAGGACACGTGACACAAACCTCCTGGTGTGCCGCACTCCTAATTTCTTTGTCTTTTCATTTTTACTACATTTATTTATTTATTCCGTGCATGCCATCCTCCTGTGGGGTGGTCAGAACTGATTCTCTCCTTTCTCCATGTGGACCTTGGGATGGAACTCGTGTCATCAGGCTTGGCAGCAGGTGTCTTTTCCCTACTGAGCCACGTGACCAGTTGACTCTGTTCAGATGTCTACACTAGAAAGTGATCTGACAAATTCAGTAGTATTCTCATTAAAATTCTAAGCGTACTCTAAAAACCAAAACCAAACCAAACCAAAAAAGTTCTATCATTTATGTGGAATCAGAAGGGCTCCCAAGTAATCAAAACATTGATAAGAAAGACAACAGCTGGAGGCTTTATATTTTCTTATTTCAAAACACATTACAAAGCTACAATGATCAAAACAGTGTGGTACTGCCATAAAGACAGAAATATAGATCAAGGGAGTAAAGAGACCAGAAATATATATAATCTTGTGCATATGGTCAGTTTATTTTCCATGAAGTACCAGGAACATATAATGGGGGAATGGACAGTTTCACCAACAAATGACCTTGGAAAACAGAATCTATGTAAAACAGTGGAGTTGGAACCTTACCTCATATCATAAAGAAAAACAAACTGAAAATGGATGAAACTCAGAGAAGAAAACAAAGAGGAAAGGCTTCGACACATTGGGCTTGGGAATTATATTTTGCTATGTCATCAAAAACAATAAAAAGGAAAAGAGACCAACGATGTGATATCAAATCATAAAACTTCACCGTACATGAAACAATCACCAAAGTGGGAAAACAGCCTACAGAATGGGAGACAATCCTTATACGCCATCGATAAGAGCTAATACTCAGGGCATATAAAGAACTCTCACAGACGGCAACAGAAATAAACAACCCAACTGAAACAATGGACAAAGGACTTGGTGAGACACTTGTTCATGGAAGTTATGCTCAGGAAAAGGTGTTCAGTACCACGGCTGCTCGGAGAACAGTGGGTTAACGCCACAGGGAGCAACCAGCTGACACCCAGTAGGAAGCCCGCTTTGAGAAACCATCCTCTTGCCTGTTCATTTACTGCAGAGGTCCTCAACCTTCCTAATGCTGTAGCCCTTTAATACAGTTCCCTGTGTTGTTGTGAACCACAACCATAAAATTATTTTCGTTGCTACTTCCTAACTCTAATTTTGCTACTGTGATGAATTGTGATGTAAAGATCTGATCTGCAGGGTATCTGATATGCGGCCCTTGTGAAAGGGTCATTTGACCCCCAAAAGGATCATGGTCCATAAGTTGAGAACTTAGAATTTATCTGATCTGGTCATCCAAAAAGCCCCTAGACCAGGTAGGCTCTGTCTGAATTTGTCAAGGCACCTCTTCCTAGGGTCTGGATTTTTCTTGGGCTTTCTGGTAGATTTTATAGCAGAATTCCCCTGGCACAGGTTAAGCAATATAGGCCTCTTGGCCCTACCTCCAGACCGCCTGAACCCCAGTGTTTAGATGTAAGACAAGCTGAACTCTAAGCGTGTGTATGCCCAGGTGTCTGGAGCCTTCCTCCTTTGGAAGCCCTGAGAGGCAGCTCTGTGAACCTGAGAAAGGTTCTTGAAAGCTACAGAATGAGAGGGCCACCATAGCCTGTGATGGCCTTGGCTCTCACGTCGTTTTTCTTTCCTGACCCGTGCTTTCTCTGTCAGAATAGGATCAGCTTTGAAAGTCAGTCACTGGGCAACCAGTCACGTCCTGCTAATGCAAGGTCACATATCTCCAGATGGCCCGTCCTCGATGGTGAAGGAAGGGAGGGATCCTTGAATACTATTTAAGTGACTTGTTTTAAAAGATGAGGGTAATATGCAATAAATCAAAACTCCTTTAAAAACATAATTAAGTGTGTGTGTGTGTGTGTGTGTGTGTGTGTGTGTGTGTGTGTGTGTCTGTTTGGTATCCACACTTCTTTGTCCCCACTGGACCACCAGGTTCCTTATCTGGAGACCTGGAGAGTTTCAAGAAAGCGAAAGTATTCATGTTGGTTGCAATGACAAAATGTTGTGGATGTCGCCTGGCTGGGCCTAAGTCTGTTTTAAGATCCTTTGTTGTAAGTAAAACTAGATTCTGCTTTCTATAATGTTTCTGTTTGCACAAAGCTTGTGACACAAAGAGAAAGTCATTGAAAACAGTCTGGGCCCAATTTGGTCTATACGTTATTCTATGTCAGACTAATAAGCAAACAGGGTAGCGCTCTATTTAAAGACACCTCTGTGAATCCCAGGAGAGAAGAGGAAAAGAGAGAAGAGAGGGCAGGAGAAAGAGGGGGAGCCAACAGGATGGCCACTAGTCAGCTCAGTTTGATCATATATTCTGATTAACTCCTCAGCCTAAATGAGATGCACAGATCTTGGGACACATACACACACATTTGAACACAATTTGTTTAAATTGTGACACACCTGGCTGTCCCCGACGACTTCAAGAGGTTTAGACTCACAACAGCTACTGGACAGAGGAAAAGAACCAGAATGGATGGGCCATTTTTATGCTAAAAACACCCAGAGCAGCCTAAGGATCACACGAGTGAATTGTGGGTAGCCTAGTGAGTCACACTGCTCCGCTGTGAAGACACATGGCTCCCATTTTAAGTAACTGAAACCAGAGATTTGAAAACACAGCTTGCTCAAGTCCCTCAGGTGTTAAGTGAAAGAACTTGGGGCTCAGGTCCTGCTTTTAAAATTCACGTTCTGCATGTTCTAGAGCCTGAAAGAAAAGTTTGCGGACAGAGGCTGTCTCAGCTTCTGCTCTCTGTCAAGCTTTGCTGGTTTGCTGGTGAATTATAGATAAGAAGTAGTTGAGAAATCTAGGATCCTTCAGATACCATATTTAAATCTTATTGATGCCTCCCCCACAGAACACCCTGTCAACTGACAGCCCGAGGCATGGTATTTTGGTTTGCTTATGCTACTACCAATGGTTTTTCCTCCCAGTCATTGCCAGTAATTATTTGTGAGTCCCCTGGAATTCCACCTTACCCTGTCTCACAATCTCCTCATTAGCAAGCACTCCTGATGTGGATGTTCCTTGGAGAGGGACCCTCCAGCCTCCTCTGCTAGTATGCATTGTCTGGCATCCTTTTCTTGGGTAATTAATTGCAATTTGCACAGCTTCCTGTGAAGTGAGAGGTTGAAGGGAAGAAACACAGCTTCCAGCTCGCTCACTCACCTTTGGCAGCTCAGGGCTGGGTCTGGGGGTTTTCTCTGCTTGAGTTGCAGGCTGCTCACTACTCACTTGGTGGGCAATCCTTTTCCTCTCTGTCTCTCTATACCTTACCCCCACTCTCCCGCACTGACACCTACTTTGCTGCTTAATGTGAATAAATTACTCTCCAGATCCTTTTTGCTAATGTTCTTGGGGCCTTCCATCACACCATATTGCCACGTCATTTAAAAACATGTGGCGCTAGGTGAACAATAGTTAGTGAGAGCAGACTGCTGGGCTGTTCTCTGGAGTTCTCAATGATCACAGATATGGTGTTGGTTTTCTTCCCTGCTGCAAAGCTGTGCGTGGCTGCATTCAGTTCTGATCCCTGGCTTCGTGTTAACAACTGTTGCTTAATTCACTGTTTCCCTCTAATTATTACTAGTACTCCGGAGTGACAAATGCTGGACAAGGATGGGGCTGTCTAAATGGCGGGCTGTGCTATCCGCCATCATAGCTTCCAGAGGGTGTTAACCGACATGGGTAAAAAGCACAGACTATTACAAAGTTGAAATCTCGAAAGCACTGAGGATACAAAACGTAAACTTGTTGCACGGTGACATTGTTAACAGAATAGTAATAAGAGCCTTGGAAATCCACGTTGGAATTCCCCGGTACTGTTGGGTCATGCTTAGTGTCCTGTGCATCCTTGTGGACTGCCAGCAGCTAACACGCTATAATTTCATGCTTGACCACCTTAATACAGCCCTAGGCTCCAGATTCTGTTCACAACCAGGCCAAGCCACAGAAGTTAAGTGCCAAGCAAATAAGTCAGTAACAGAGTGAATAGTAGTCAAAAGACAATGCTACCACCAACCTGAAACACAGCAAGGCTTTCCTTGGAATACCCCAGAATTTCTGCTGTCGCTGAACTGAAGGACTCTTTTCATTCCCTGCAGATTAAACATTAAGTAGGTATTTCTGGTGTGCCTGCCATAGCCAAGCACAGCGGGCCTATAGGCTGGAACTCGGAGGAAACAGGCACTAATGGACACCTACAATTTCTCAATAGAGACCGAGATGGTACGCTCTTCAGCCACTCTGGAGCCAGGGGGTCTTGGAGAGGCTCATGGAGGTGCCAGTTGGGTCTTTGATAGGTTTCCCACACCTTCTTTGGGGTTCTTGCTGTCAATGGGGCATCAACTCCCTACCCTTTCTCAGATGTAGCTCCCATTAGTTATTCACCCTGCCATACATATTCGCCAGTTTGTATTTCACAACTAACTCAGGAAAGGCCTTCTGCTTTGGTCTATCTGCACTCAGCCAAGATTTTCCCTCGGCCTTGAAACCGTTCCCAGGGACCCTTTCATTTGCTCTAAGGTGAGAGTGGAAACGGGTTAGTGTGAGGAATGCAAAGAAGAGGAACTGAAAATGTGTCGAGAGATGTCAGACACCATCAGGAATGGCTTTATTCATTTCGTCATATTTTACACAGTACGCATCATTTGAACTTAAGCTTTTTTGCTGGTAGAGAATCACAATTAAAGTAGAAAAGGACCCTTAATTCTAAAAAATTCTTGAAGAAATCCTTAACAAAATTCTGAAGACTGCCTCTCTCGTTATCCTTCAGGCTGAATAGTCTGTCCAAATACCTTTTGGCACTTCCAGTAAATATAATAAATTCTTTTCTCTGAGAGTGTCTCAGGGCAGCATTAATTTGGTATGATTGGGAGGCAATTTGCTTTAATTAGGATCCTTCCCACTGTTCCTTAGAGCCTCTGTCATGCAGGCTCTTTGGAGAAGTGGGTTTAGCTCCTGTGTACTTTGGTCTTGGGCCTGCATACCTGGGATGGGATCAGTTTGGGAGCCTCTGATGCCTGCAGTCTGGGAGCTCAGTAGGATTTTTTAGAAGTAATAATCAACTCAGTAGACTGAGTTGCAAAGGAGGCTAGAAGACTCACGCCAGGCCACGACTGAATAATGTACATTTTGATGGGAGAATGGAAGGTACTGGAATGAGTACTGTTTCCTGTCTATGAGTTTAAACACACACTCCAGAAGGTGACATGTTGCTTGCCTTAGCGCCCAATAGGGAAAGCTGTGCAGAAATGTTGCAAAGAGATGTGAAGAGAGTTAACCCTCAAAAACCCACTGAGAGTTAAACTCAAAGAATTTCTGAACCTTGCTCAAACACACTGAAATTTTATTCATTCACCAAAACGGCACTGACAGACAGGTACAAAAAATGATGCTACATAGGGATTTAAATCTTTTACAGTTGTGATTTATTAGAAGAATTAATGTGGTAGACTGTAAATTACCTTATTTTTCTTCCAGCATTTACTCACATGGATAGGAATACAGTGGAGCCTGAAAACTGCCCAATTTATGGGTTTCCTCTTAACAAAAATAATACAAACTTCTGAACGTAAAATCAGCACAATCACTTTTAAAATGGCCCATATAACTGAAGGGCCCCCAAAGCTGATAGCCTATCATTTGACTACCTTAGATATAAATCACCATGCTCAGTGCTACCACCCTTGGGGCAACAAGATCAGTGTCCACAGCTAAGACAAACTTCAAAGCCAAATAGCGGCCCAGAACCAGAGTTTGTAAAATTATCTAGGGCAAGTTATCAAAATCAGGCAATGTTTAAAAAAACAGACCGGGCGGCGGTGGTGGTGCACGCCTTTAATCCCAGCACTTGGGAGGCAGAGGCAGAGGCAGGTGGATCTCTGTGAGTTCTAGGCCAGCCTGGGCTACCGAGTGAGTTCCAAGAAAGGTGCAAAGCTACACAGAGAAACCCTGTCGCGGAAAAAAAAAATGCACACCCCATCATAAAACATCACCTTATTTCAAAAGATGGGTAAAGATGAAAATGAGCTGCAAAAATTCCTACTGAGAGATCTCTATTTAATTACTCAGGCTAGGTACAGCATGTCTGCCATGTAGTCAGGCTGAGTCATACATGGCAGGCCATACATGCATGTGCAACTACACACATAGACATCTGTCTATTCTTGAGAGGATTATTCCCTCTTCCTGTCTCTCCCGTCTGTGAGCAAACTGTCAAAGCAATCCTCAGCTGCCAGGTAACACAATCCTCAAATGCTAGTAATATAAAAATTACTGTAATAATGTAAGTGATGTCGTAGCTGTCCGTGGCACTTTCAGTGCTCAATCTGCAACTATCCTATTTTCTAATCTTTATTCTTTTATTCGCCAAAATGATTGATGTGGGCAGTTTAGACACCCGGCAGAGGAGGTAAAGGTTTTTTAACCTTAATAGATCATTCCACTGTGTAGTGTATCCCATAGACTCAACGTGATGAGAAGTTATAGATATTTTTTCTCCTGCTTTGCCCTCTCTATATGTTCAGCACATGAACATATGTGTGACAGGAAATATTACATTCTTTTTGAGTTTTTTTTTCTTTGGGGCTGGCAGGAGCAGGGGGGTATTCTTTTAAAATTTCTTTTCCTAAGAAAAGTGTGGGAACAAAGGGCGAGAATAAGTCAATTCTCAGAATAAGATGTTCCACCAAGATATAAGTGGGGGGAGGGCGCAAAAGTAATTTTCAACAGCTAGGCGTGAGCTGGCATGAGTGGGAGTCGATCAAATCAATGACACGGCTTCATAATGTGGTGTTGGCTGCAGCAAGGAAATACTAGAGAAAAAGCTGCGGGAGTCCCCATTATGTCCCTTCAGGATGAATGAGTCATTCTGCTGGAACCTGGGGTGTTCAGGTGATCTGTCTGCCACTGATTCCTCTGGTGTCAAAGGGGATCCGCAGTTACCTAAAAAGGGAAGCACTTTTTGTTTCCTTGCTGAACACTTAAAATGAGAGAGATTTGTCTTCACTTGAGGGATCAGCCCATGCTGCGCTTCTACAACCCAACCCAGGGACTTTTTGTCTATGAGCAGAGATCTGAGCGCTCATCTAATGATCCAAGCCGTATTCTAGATAAACTTACAGCCAGGTGAGTGATCAATGGCTGGCTCAGCTTGCAAGCTATGGCTGAAAGAATGGCGGCTTACCCATCAAAGCCACATGACTCCTGGAATAATTCTGATTCCAGCTTTTGTGCTGGACATTATTTAAAAGGATGGTTACTTACACAACTGACAGCAGGGAGAAGATTTGTATAAATTGGCTTCATTCAATGGATAGATCATTTATACTTCACATTGGGATAATTTATGCTAGTTTTCTCTGATGTCATCTGTAGTTCAGGTCACAATTAGTCATGGTCTGTATTAACCGAGGGTTGCTTTGGCAGAGGGAAGCAAATTATTTGGGAAAGTACCTATGAATGTTGAGCTTTCAATAAGGGTACAAGAGGTTATTTGCAAAAATGCAATGTTTGTTTCCTGAACAACTGAATCTCTTCATTCTCATGAGGCTTTGTGGAGGAGAGTGTTTTCTCTGCTAGCGTACAAACAGTCATGACTAAAAGAGACTAGGACAAAATATTTATTCTAGCTGTGGAGTGCTCTTCACTAAAGGAAAAGATGACAATTTAAAATACGTTAGGACATGTCTCTTTTATAGGCCACACTATGGATCTTTTGATAAATCCAATATGAACATGCTCATTTATAAGATTCAATGATCAGAATATTAATTTTAAAATTCATTTACAATGTCACCAAATATAAGGGATGTACATATCTATGATGGTGAGACAGTAATCCATTCCAACTTTTTGAAATTCTTGATGCAGGTTGGAGTACTTTGTGTGTTTCTGTGTAATTTAGTGACTCTGATTTTTAGGAGGTAACAAAAATGGTGCCCACTACTAACATTCTCTCCGAAAAACAACAATAACAACAAAAACAAAACAAAATGTTTCCTGGCATATGATCTTTTTCTTTTTGCAAAACATGTCTGGTCCTGGACAGAATTTTATACTTACATAATTTCCCCACTCTTAATTCTTTCTTGTCTTAGTGCATTCGTGGTGGTGGGGTATTGCATTGTTCTTTAAAAGAAAGCCAACCAGACAATAATAATAATAGCATTCTGAATATTTAGCAATATTCAGAAGGCAATAGCAAGGGTAAATGACAATTTGTATAACAGCTGGATGAGAGAAAGAGTATCCAGAAAATTCTTGGACATCTGTTTCAGTATCAGCATGGAGGGAAGAATGGATGTGGATTAGGCTTGGAGGAGGACTCTGAAGTTCAGCTGCAGAAGTCACTGCTGTGTCCATGGGGTACACAAATGCAGTATTAAGGGCAGCTAGGAGGCAGAGCTTGGTGTGGGGAATACATGTAGGGCTCATCTTGGTTTCCATGTTGTTTTAACCCCAGAATAGAAAGGAAAAGACAGAGACTTTAGTAATAAGAAAGGAAGATCTTAACAGCACCGTAGTTAACGATGATATTAAATGGACAAAAGAAGAAAGGTAAGCCTGGGTCAGTGAGATGACTCAGTGGATAAAGGTGCTTGCCACCAAGCTTGATAACCTGGGTTCAATTTAAGGACCCAATGGTGGAAGGAGAGAGCAGACTTAGGAGAGAACAGACTCTTGTAAGTTGTTCTCTGACTTCCACATGTGCAATGGGATACACATGCTTCAGAATACACACACACACACACACACACACACACACACACACACACACACACACTATAAAAAACAAACACCTTTAAAAAGGAAGATGAGCCTGAAAATGCCTGCCCAGAAGAGTGTTGGGAAATGCCCAAACAGCGTGGAGCTAAGGAGGCCGTGGACAAGAGCACTTCAATAACAAGGCCACGTGACCAATGATCAGCAGTGTTAGCTGCTGCTTCAAGACAGGTCAGAACAGAGCTGACAGTACCCAGTGTTTGGTAATGGGGTGGTCCCTGGGGACTGACAAGGGAAAGAGGGGGAGCCAGGCAGCAGGTTGAACAGCTGGGAAAAACGAATAGTTGGCAAGATCAGTGCTCTGAGGAGTTTGACCCGGGAGGGGTGGTGACGTGTGAGGGGCTGTGAAGTCACTGGAGGGTTTATTCATGTTTTTGTTGCTTAAGCGGTCAGGACCTATGCATTTAAAAGTCCTTTCAAAGGATTTAGTCGGAAGGTTGACTACACAAGAAAGCAGAAATTGTAGGAATGGACTGTTCTTGATGTTTGACAGGTCGATGGGAACAGTTCCTACCCAATCTGTATTCCGCATTCTTTGTGAGGAAGGAAGCAAGCTCAATTGTCCAGAGTGAGAAGTCAGAGGGCTGAGATTTTGGGAAAGGCGGGGTAAACTCAGAAGTCATTGAAGACAAAACGATGAGAGGTGTCCAGTAGGGGGTGTTGAGTAGTGCAGGTCTGTTAGAGGTTGATGATCAAACATTTATGTATAAGAAAGGCAGAAAGCAGTTTTTATGGGTATGCAGCTCTGTAGTACAACCATTCAGACTAGTTAAGGACATTAATTCATGAGCTGTGGTTGCTTTGGAAGCAAAGGGTAGGAGTTTTTACTGCTGGGGACTTTTTTCAGATGAGTGGTATAATGGAGGGAGTGGAATCTGGTGCCTTTGCAGGGCTGTTGTGAAGATGGGGAAGCGTGGCTCCCACCTGGGCAAAGAGGAATGTGAAGGAAGGGTGTGAGCCAGGCTCGCTCTCTATCAGCTTGAAGAAGGGCCTCACTTACTGGTATGCCACCTTTAACACAGCTGTTCCACAGAAGGAGGAAAAACATGCGTTCCCTTGAAAGCTGTAATTTTTCTTTAAAGGCTCTGAATATAAAGAATTTCCTCTTGATCGAAATAAAGGAGAAAGAGAACTGGGTCTAACTTTGAACAGTTCTCTCTCCCATCAGGCTCGTAGGAGGCCCGACTACAGACAGACAAATTTCAGACGAGTCCATGCTAATGCATGTTCATATGTGAGTGTAAGTTTCTGATATGCCAGACACAGCTCTCTCAGAATAAGAAGTTTGTAGGAGAAGCCGTCATCCCTCTTCATTTGGCTAAGGTAAAAGGGGGTCATTGTACGCCAAGAGTTGCCATCCAGATGAGGAGAAAGTACAGGAAAAGGATGAATATCAAAATCTTACTCAAGCAGGAACCTCACCTAATTATCTATCATCCTATTGGAAGGAAATCTGAGCTAACTGCTTGAGAACACTGATCCACGAGGCTGAAAAGCAGAAATCTTACTCATTCTAGAGTGTCCTTCCTTTCTCTGTAGTATTGTAGCCTTTTGAAAATATTTTTATAAAAACTTGTAGATGAGATGAAATAGCAAAGTAATGAAACAACATTTGCTATGTAGAAAGCAGATAGGAAAACAGTAATGAAATAATTTACGGTCAGACTTCACAACATTTTTAGCCGACTCCTCAATTTTCTTCACCAAATGATGAGTGATAGCCAGTGTAACCTCTGCTTCCCAGAAGGGCAAGCAATCAGGAATTTCAGGTGAGGAAATGGACCAAACCTCAAATAAAAAGAAACAATGGTGGTGCATCCCTTTAATCCCAGCACTCAGGAAGCAGAGGCAAGTGGATCTCTGAGTTCGAGGCCAGCCTGGTCTACAGAGCGAGTTCTAGGGCAGCCAGGGCTACACAGAGAAACCCTGTCTCAAAAAAAAAAAAAACCCCATAAACAAACAAACAAACAAAAATAATCTAACTGTTCAAAGACCAACCTGGACTGAACCATGGACCTGAGGCGGAGGCTGGAATCCTAGCACAAGCTACTGTGTGAGTTGAGATGATGGATCTAGCTCTCCCTGCATGGAACACCAGGCTATTTTTTCCTCTTGAACATGAGCATGAGGGCTCCATGTAGAAGGGGCTTTCTGACTGGCTTTTGAGATGGAAGGGTAGGAAAGGAACCAGGATGTTTTTTGTTTGCATCAACAAATGGAACAATTAAAAAGATAAGAAGGGAAGCCAAGATGAAGATTATTCAAAGGAAGCAGATAATGGAAAGAATGAAAAAATGAAACAAGAATTCCTCAAAGACAATTCGTTGTAAGAAAATATGGCCATTTTTGGTTAAATCCGTTCAATGGAAACTACGTGTCTCTGAGGTCCAGTGTTACACAAGCACAGGTCAGGGAAACGGTTCTTCAATAGGGGAGTTCTGGCTCTGGAGTTTAGTCTTAGTTTTTCTGAGCCTCAGTTTCCCTACCTCTGAGGATCAAGTGTTGTTCCTGCTCAGTGCTATGGCAGAAAGGCCATTAGTATTGTCTCTTGCCCTCTCCCATCCACATCCACCCTGATGGACAGGGGATGGCTGTCTTCTCAGCCCTTTTTCCAAATGCTGAAAATGTGCCTCTGGACAACCTAGAGAGAACAACTCTTTCTAATTTGTCCTAGAAAAGTTTATTCCAAAGCCGAGATGAAGAATGGGACGAAGTTGGGAAAACATATTGGTAAGGTGACAATCAGTTTAAAGAGTGCCATAGAATAGATGAGGTTGTGACTGTCAGGAGTCAGGCAACCTTGAGAAGGAGAGTAAAAGTAGCTCACGTTGGGAGCCACATCTAAAGTTAAGCAGCTATTTATGGTAGCATACTAAACGTTATATCACATCTTTCTTTTACATTCATGCATATTTTCTGTGACCAAATCACATCAAGTTAAGGTATCAATTACCTCCTGGTGGCCTAAGAAAGCACACTTGTTCACTACATGCCATCCAACAGACCTATTACATTTTACTGAATTTGTAAGGATAAACACATGACAAATGTCCCTTAGTTCTGGAAGATACATTTCCAACACATAACGGCAAACCAGGAGCCTTCTTCCTTTCTTTAAATAAAATCATGAATATATACTTGTTCATTTTGATACAAATAATCTTAATCTGGCTAACAAGGACCAGATTCTCACAGAATAAAACATTTCCACTCTGCAGTATGGTTTTGGATAAAAAAAACCTGTAAAACCAGCTCTAATTGCCAAGTCCTATGAGACCATGGAGAAGGGGCATGTGATAATATGGGTTCTTAGGGCGTGAGGGTTCTTACACAAACATGCATGCAGACTGCTTTGGGTTAGAGAAGTTGCTTTGTGGCAAGAGAACAGGGAGGGAGTTTCCTTTAACTATCAGACAAACAGATCCTTGAAGGACAGGGTCAAGTTCATATGGCCAGCAAGCCTGAGATTCAAGCCTGATCCATATCTTGCTGCCGGTGACCTCTGGGACCTAAGCGCACGGTCTTTGAATATAAGTTTGGGTCTATTTGGGAAGCACAGACTTTCCTACAATGAACACTCTATTCATTTGAATAAAAGCACTTGTATATATAATGCTTACAGTCCACCATTTATGATAGAAGAAATGGGCAAATTCATTTCCAGGATCACGTAGAAGCTGTTGTACTGGTGGTTGAGGCAAGAGGAAGTCAGCGACCCCAGTGCTGCTGCCTGTAGCCAAAGAGACCACTCCTTCTCTACCCCCAATACTCTGTCTTCAGCCCTTCAAGACTAGAGCATGCAGTCTCAGCTCTGAATGCTGATCTTCAGTGAGGGATACTTGGCATTTCCAGACCATGCTGAATTGGAACAAAGGTATTTTGTTGGGAGGGTTTGTAGCTGTGCTTTAAGGGGTCCAGAGAACAGAGGGACGATGAGAACACTGCTCCTGAAGGGACAAGACTGACCAGGGAAGCCCTGGCAGAGGTTCCTCTTGAGCAGAACCTAGATGAACCCTTCTATGGGAATCGGGAAGGGCTATGGGGTGGTTATGGTGAAACAATATCCAATTCATGCCCTTGGGTAATAATAATCTCTTTTTGAAGCTCTTTGTTACATATGCTGTGTACAGTTGTGGGAATCTCACCCAGACCATGCGATGAAGAGGTTATTACTATCGCCAGCCTTATTTTATCATCAAGGTCCAGAGAGTTCCAGTAGTTGGCCCCATGCCACATAGCTGGTAGGTGACAATGGTGTGAACTGAGCCCTTTGGCTAATGAGTCTGAACTTGCCTTGGTAGGATGGGGCACAGCCTCGACTATTCATAATACAAGTTAGCCTGGGGTGAATTTCAGTGAGGTCTACAGACAGAAGACAAGTGGATGAGACCAAATTAGCGCAAAATACTGAAATAAACGTTCTGTCTCTCTCTGCGCAGGGTGTTAACTGTGGAGCATTCCCCTGTGAGAGAGCTGCTCGAAGAGAAAAAGCAAGTTCACTCAGAGGTCTAGAGAATGCCATCTGTGAGGCAAGTGGCTTGCTTATCCCCAAGAGCTGGCTCAGCATGAACTCATCAAATACCTGGGTGGGAGGGGGTGCACTTCCTAGTTATCTCTCCCTAGTCTGTCCACTATGACTATATCATCCAACTTAGGGTCACCAGGGCTGGACACCTATGGTCACCTGGACCTCTACTTCCTTACACCCTAGCCCTTTATCTCTGTAGATCTGATGTCCTCAATAATATCACACCTGATTCTGAGGACTTGGAGCAGGAGTTTCCTAGCCCGTGCCCTTTTCCTTTCTCTTCCCATTGTAACCACCATAATTAGGTACCCTGTGACTTCTGAATCAATGCTGTTAGATCAATCTTTCTAAAGGCAGCCAATATCACTCCTGTGTCTACACACCACCTGACTCTTCATTGTCTTCTGAATCACATCCAGACAAATTCCCCCAGCACTCAAAATCCTTACAAATTTCCCTTCTTAGACTTGCTTCTTCTAACAGCCAGTCCTCACCGTGCCAGGCTGTTACTCCCCCC
>CABHPR010121883.1:0-17389 GCA_902168415.1 Peromyscus melanophrys | reverse complement strand
TTGAACCGAGGACTTCTGGCATGCTAAATACAAGCTCTCCCACTGAGCTATAGGCGTATCCATAAGACTGCATGAAGTCTTACATGCTGTTTATTTACTTTTTGTTTGTTCTTGAGATAAGCTGTCAAACAGCCCAGGCTGTCGTGGAACTTACTAGATAGCATAGGATTGCCCTGATTCCTGAGATTTTTGCCTCTGCCTTGTAGTACTAGGATTACAGAAGAGTCCCACCACACCCCATTTTACTCCCTGATATTGGGGAGTGGGGCCTAGGAAATGCTAGGTAAGCACTCTGCCACTGAGCTGTATACTCTTTCAGACTTTTTACAATTTTATCTTAAAAATATGAAGACAATTTATAATTATAAAAATGAACACTTTAAATTTGAACAGAAAAACTGAAGACCTTGAACAACAAATTTATATTGTGAATTGAATTTAGACATAATCATGGCCTAGTTTCCATCCTTCACTGGTAACATCTGATTTTATATTGTGCTTTTTGTTTTTTTTAAGACAGGCTCTTACTGTGTAGCTCTGACTGTCTGGACTCGCTGTGTAGATCAGACTGTCTCTGCCTCCCTGGTATTGAAATTAAAGGTGTGCACCACCACACCGGCCCAGTAACATCTGATTTTAACCTTGGACAAAAGATAGAATGACACTCCAGCAATTCTTAAATGATCGTGTCTGTGTCCTTATATTGTGTGGGTTCCCCAATTTGCATATTCATGATAATATGAGGCCAAGATCGTTCAGAATTATACCACTCGTTGGAAGAAGATCTGCTGGTAGAGTGGAGTAATACATCCCACCCCCACACAGCGTTTCATATGTGTGCTCAGCTTTAGAGCACAAACTGTACTTCTGTCTTGTTTCTTCCTGACCCAAACTATGTAGTTCAGCCATATGTTAAGCTTCATCTCAGCTAGGGCTATGAGCCAAGTGATTCTTTTTGGTTTAGTTTAAAAAGATCTCTTGAGAAAAAGATCTTTTTGAGATGCTGACATGATATACAAAATTTTTTACCTAGAAATTTGAAGAGAATTTTCTAACTTGAAAGCTTAATCGAATTGCTTTTGACTTTAGGATTGTTTTTTCCTTTTTATAGCTCAAGCTGGCCTAGAACTCTTAGCAATCCTCCTGCCTCCTGCTTTAGCATTATAGGCACAAGCCAACACACCTGGTGTTGATTTTAGGATTTGTACTAAATGTGTAAAGGCTTCTTAAAAATCTTACTACTTTTTTGTCTTGGGCATGGTATCATATCACATACCTGTATCTCAGCACTTGAGAGGAAGGTTGTGAGTTCCAGGCTAGTTTGAGGCACATAGTGGTACTCTGTCTTAGAAAGCCCTGGGTTTATCATTCCCTATACCAAGAGTGAGCAAGAGAGGTTTCCACTTCTTAATAATTTTCTCAAAAAGTTCAGATGTACTTGGCACCTTCTAGGATATACTGGTGATGTAAGATGGCCTACGTACTAACTTTTTATAAGGCTAGCTAATTCTCTCTCTCTCTCTCTCTCTCTCTCTCTCTCTCTCTCTCTCGCTCTCGCTCTCGCTCTCGCTCTCGCTCTCGCTCTCGCTCTCGCTCTCCCTCTCTCTTGCTCTTTTTTGGTTTTTTTGAGACAAGGTTTCACTGTGCAGCCCTGGCTGTCCTGGAACTCTCTCTGCAGACCAGGCTGGCCTTGAATCTTCCTGCCTCTGCCTCCTGAGTGCTGGGGTTAAAGATGTGCCACCACCACCCAGAAAAATTAGCTAATTTTTATTGAGTCAAAATGAGGGCTTTTCTTTGCATATATATGGCGAGTGCATGCCACACATATGTGGAAGTCAGGATGATTTTCAAGAGTTTCAGGACAGGCTCCAAAGCTACACAGAGAAACCCTGTCTCAAAAAAAAAAAAAAAAAAAAGGAAAAGAAAAAGAAAACAAATGAGTATTGTGTTGTGTAGAAACTAATGACTGAGCTGGGTGGTGGTGGTGGTGGTGGTGGTGGTGGTGGTGGTGCAGCAGCACACCTTTAATCCCAGCACTCGGGAGACAGAGCCAGGCGGATCTCTGTGAGTTCAAGGCCAGCCTGGTCTACAGAGTAAGATCCAGGACAGGCACCAAAACTACACAGAGAAACCCTGTCTCAAACCTCCCCCCCCCCAAAAAAAAAGAAAAAAAACAAAAAAACTAATGACTTTCCTACTCCTGAGGTCTATGATTGTTTTCCTGTTAAGTTGGAATCTATATTACATAGAATTGCAATAAAATAGAGATTTACTGCATTTTAACTGTGTTTATATGGTTGGCTGGCATTAAGTACATTTGTGTTTTTGTGTGACCTTTGTTACCATTTATCTCCAGAACTTTTTCATCTTCCCTTACTTCAATACTAAACAATAATGTTGTCCCTGGCAACCACTATTCTACTTTCTATCTCTGAATCTGACTGCTCCAAGAACCAAATAGAATTGGAATCATACAATATTTGATTTACTTATTCTACTTAGAATAATCTCTTCAAGGTTTCATTTTGCAGCCATGTCAGAAGTTTCATCCTAAAAACAAGTATTTTATTATATTCCACATTTTATTTACCTTCTAGTAAACACTGTTGCTTCAATCTTTTTGCTGTTGTGAATGACTTAAATGTTTTAGAAGTATTTTTTGTTATAATTTATTTAATTTTATTTTATGTACCTTAGTGTGTTGGTGTCAGAATCCTTGGAACTGGAGTTACAGACAGTTGTGAGCTGCCGTGTGGGTGCTGGGAGTTGAACCTGGGTCCTCTGGAAGAGCAACCACTGAGCCATCTCTCCATCCCCATAGAAGTAATTTTGTTGTTGTGGTTGTTTTCGAGACAAGGTTTCTCTGTGTAGTTTTGGTGCCTGTCCTGGATCTCACTCTGTAGACCAGCCTGGCCTCGAACTCACAGAGATCCGCCTGGCTCTGCCTTCCGAGTGCTGGGATTAAAGGCGTGCGCCACCACCGCCCGGCCCCATAGAAGCAATTTTAAGGGAGGTGTCAAGTGCTTCTCTAAGCATGTGTGAGGCCCTAGGTTCCAGGCATCAACGCAAAAAAAGTATTTTTTTTTTTTTAAACAGAGTCATTTATCCAGGCTCGCCTCAAAGTTGTTATGTAACCGAGGTGGTCCTTGAACTTACAGCAGTCCTCATAGCCCCTCCTCCATCTGCTGCAGTTTCAGGTGTGCACCACCAGCAGCAGCTCATCAGAAGAAACTTGAGAGATTTTTGTGTTCTTGCTGTTAACACTGTGGGCATGTAGTTATTAAGAGTGGAGATGGCGGAGTTGGGTGATGACTCAGCTGTAAAGTGCTTGCCATGCAGGCCTGAGAGCGTGAGTTTGGGTCCCCAGCACCACATGCAAAGTCAGGCCTGGTGATGTGCATTTGCAATCCTAGCACAGGGGGTGCTGCCTGCCACGGAAGTGTGGTGGAACCCAGCTGCTGTCCCAAAAGCTACTCCTTGGAAAGGTCAAGGACTTTTCCGAAGGGCAGACCATGGCTTAAGAAGTCTTGGTGATATTTTAACTCTCCTATATATATTAGGTGATCCCTACAATGATTATGATTTTCATGTATGCTATATGTGCTTTCAAGAACTCCTAACTGTTTTTATCTAAAATACCTATCAAGCATCCAAGGCCAAATGATCTCCTGAACTAAGGTAGCACCCTTATGGAAACAACACCTGTCACCTAGGTCAGGCAGATAGCTTTATTTCTTGTACAATTTAAGCTGAGACCCTCCTTTTTTTCTTTTCTTTTTTTTTTCATTTTTATTTATTTTTCTATTATCAGCTTGATACAGTATAAATTCTTATCCTAATAGTGAAATGTTTCATTGAGGCTTGCCCAGTGATTGAGTAAAACCAAAACTTATTGTAAGCCACAGTCATCCTAGGGTCCCCCCTGCTATGTCGCCTCCCTGATTCTGTGGGTTGCAGTCTGATTGTTCTTTGCTTTATATCTAGTATCCACTTATGAGTGAGTACATACCATGTTTGTCTTTCTGGGTTTGGAGACCCTCCTTTCTTATACAGCCTTAGTTGTATTTATACTAACAGTATAGACTTCTAACATTTTACCTAACCACTTCTAGGAATGTAAATTGAGCACATAAATCCCTTTTTTTTTTTGATATGCTAACTGATCATTAGCTCTCAGTTGACCTCCTCCTTTACCACTCCCCTTTTGGGTTGTAAAAGAAAGCCTGATGGTTACTGCCTGGGGAAAACTCTTGTCTGCCTTTATGAACTTGTAAGAATTCAAGCTTGGTGACCTTGCTCTGCCAGAGGATTGCTATTGCTTGGGTTTATAACTGAATACCTCAGAGACTTGGAGAGAACTGAGAGGAGTAAGGAGAGAGAGGAGAATTTTGACTAGAGAACTTTAGGATGAGATGGAAGATGAAGAAGAGCCAGATGGGGCAGAACTAAGATGAGAGAATTAAGATAGAATTTAGAGGGGACAGCAGATAAAGGTAGAGAGAAATCAGGCAAGAAAGGAGCTAGGCATGAGAATAGTACTGAAGCTATGTAGATAGAATTTTATCCCAGAGGAATAAAGTCGACAGACAAAAGAGCTCAGTGAACTTAGATTCTTTTCCCAGAAAATAATTCTTGCCGTTTGTAGCTTCTCTTCTGGGCCCCTGGAAAGAAGATTATTAAGGCTGGTCCTTAATAATATTTGAGAGGTGAGGAAGAAATAGTAGGATTTCTGGGCTTGCTGGCCAGCACATCTAGCAGACTTGTTGAACCCTTGGATCAGTGAAAGACCCTGTCAGAAAAAAATAGGGTAAAGAGAGATAGAAGATGCCTGACTCAACATCTGGCTTCCATGTGCCTTCAATTTTATTTACATTGTAAAAAACAGGGCTGGACAGGTAGTTCAGTGGTTAAGAGCACTTGTTGTTCTTCCCAAGGACCTGAATTTTGTTCTCAACCTACACATCAGGGGGCTACAACTGTCTGTGTAACTCTGTCTCCAGGATGTGATGCCTCTGGCCTCTGAGAGTTCATGCACCCATGTGTACATACTCACAGACACAGACCCCTACACATAATTAAAAATAATAAAAGCAAATCTTTAAAAATGTGTGTACATGCCTACTTACTTTTTTGTGTGGTGGTGGGGGGAGCAGGAGACAGGGTATGGTGTAGCCAAGGCTGGCCTCTCAAACTGTTCATATTGTGAGGATGACCTTGAATTCCTGACCTATCTGCCTTCACTCTCTAAATGTGAAGATTATAGGTGTGTGCCACCATCGTAAGGGTTTGCCCTTACAACCATGACCAGCACTATTAATCTTTGGCTTCTAGCAGTTTTTCTTTTTTCTTTTTCTTTCTTTCCTGATTTTGTTTTTTGTCTGTTTTTCCAGATAGTGTTTCTCTGTGTAGCCCTGGCTGTCCTGGAACTCAGAAATCTGCCTGCCCCTGCCTCCCAAGTGCTGGGATTAAAGGCGTGCGCCACCACCGCCCGGCACAGTTTCTCTTTTTTGGCAGTGCTGTGGATTGAACCCAGAGCCTCAGTCGTGTTCATCAAACACTACTATATTCCCAGTGCCACTAACTGACTTCTATATGTGTCACTTAAGATGGGTAGTCATATAACGTGTGTGGTCAGATGTGTGGTCATGTGACTTGAGTGATCACATAAAATATGTGCTCATATATAACTTAACATGTGTGGTCCTGTAACTTAAGATGAGTGATCATATAACTTTTTTCATGTGTTATTAGTACCTTTTTTGTTACATATTTTCCACACTTTTAATTTTTAGCATAAGTAGCATTGCCTGTGAAATAATTTATTTGAATCTGTCATTGAATTTGCTTTAAATTTTTATGTATATAAACAACTGTATTGGATGTACTTGTTATTGCATGCTTGCATGGAAGTATTGTTAGGATTCTGCTGCCACTCCAGCTGCATGGGCACACATGCACAGTTCAGCAGCTAAGCAAGGGATATCGTGGCGTGGTCACACAATCAGCGCATGGCGTAGCTCCCTAAGCCCACCTGCACATGTTCATAGGAATACTTAAAAAGCCGGACACAGACTCCTCCTTCTTCCTCTCTGTTCTTTCCTGTCCCACTGTCTTTCTCTCTGTTCTCTGCACATACTTCTTCCCCAGGCCTGGTCCTTTCGTTGTGTCCCCGTGTCGTCCCCCCACCGCCTTCCTCCTAATAAAGCTCTGATACTGGGTTTTGTTGTGGCTGGTGCCTCATGACCTTTCAGCACGGTAACCAGCGCCACTTATCATTTTTAAAACAAGTATTTTTTTAAGAAGGATTTTGTTTGTTTTAAGACACAGACTGGTCTTGAACTCCTGGGCTCAAAAAAATCCTTCCTCTGCTTACCTGAAACTAAAGGCATCCACCATGGTACCCTGTGGGGAAAGTTTTTTTGTTTTAATATTTCTTTACATTTGTGTCCTTGAGAACACTTGATAGAAGTATAATAGTATAGGACTCTGCACATTTAAATTATGACATCAACCATGTGACCTAATTAAGGCAATGTTTATATGTACTTTCTTTTCTTCAAGCAGGTTTGCAACATTGTACAAGTCACCAAGCCAGAAGGAGTCCACAGTACCGTTTCAGATCACAGTCAGTATTTAATCAGAGTGGGATTTTGGTGTTGGTGGGCAGTAATTATCTAAGGTCATGTACAAATGGTTTCTGTTAATCCTGTAGGCGGCAAGCATATTTGAGGACAGTTTTGATGTGAGAACATCACCAAAACAGTACTTACAGAGTACTGTAGTCAGAGTTGAACTGAAATTGATCTTTGAGAACAGAGGAAATACTTATGTATGTTCCATGGCATCTGTAAAATCTACGTAGATTTTTATGTTGGAAGTTTTCAAAAGGAAAAGATACAATTGGACATGATGGCACACGCCTGAACTTAGGAGACTGAGGTAGACCAGCATAGTCAGCATGAGGTCCTGTCTTAAAATACCAGCAACAGCAACAAGAAAGGAAAATGTTAGTATTGGTAATGTTGGTCTGTAGATAGTTGTAACACTTTGAAATGTTAATTTCCTGAGCATTCGCATCATTGGACTCCAGACCCAAGTTGGCCTCAAACTCTCTTTAAAATTAAGCCTGACCTTGAGCTTCATTGTTTATTTTTTTACATAGTTTGTTGTTTTGTGTGTCTGCATCTGTCTACCATTTGTATGCCTGGTGCCCGAGGAGGGTGAGCTTCCAAGTGGGTGCTGGGATTCACACTTGGGCCTTCCTCCAGAACAAGTGCCCTTACCACTGAGCCAACTCTCTCCTGCCCTGGATTTTGTTTTTGTTTTTGTGACAGGGTCTCTCTCTCTAGCCCTGGCTGTCCTGGAACTCACTCTGTAGCCCAGGCTGGCCTCACACTCAGAGATCCACCTGCCTCTGCCTCTGGGAGTGCTAGCGTTAAAGGTGTGCACCACCACACTAAGCAGCCGTCTTATTTTTATAAGGATAAAAAGAAAAATTGAAAGCATTTCTGAAAATAAATTCTCCACTTAGTTTTATACTACCCTTACTTAACTTACTTTAAGTAAGTTTTAATTGTTTTATCTTTTTGAGAAGAGATCTTGTTATGTATTTTAGGCTGGCCTTGAACTTTTGATCTTCCTGCTTTAACTGCCTGAAGATTGCTATTACAGATGCCTGCCACATGCTGTGCAGAATACTTTATTGTGAAAATGATTTGTAGAGCACCTAGGTAGCAGGACAAACTATTTCTTTCCACTTCTCCCAACAGGTACCATAAGACTTATTAGGATTCTTTTTAGAGAACTTTTTGTTGTTAACTTGGGCAAAAGGGCATTGGGTTTCACCAGTGAACTATGAGTCTTAGAGAATATTCTTATCTAGTGTTATTTAAAAACTTTGGAAAACTGGGCAGTGGTGGCACATGCCTTTAATCCCAGCACTTGGGAGGCAGAGGCAGGGGGATTTCTGTGAGTTCGAGGCCAGCCTGGTCTACAAGATCTAGGACAGCCAGGACTGTTACACAGAGAAACCCTGTCTCAAACAACAGCAAAAAAGACTATTTGGAAATTAGTCTTTCTTTTAAATGTTCTTTAAGTGTATTTCTTCATCTTGCAGCCTCAGGGATTTAGAGATGCTGCTGTCCCTGCTTCTTCATCACAGACAGGAGGTTCTTCGAATTTCCGGAAACGGTCACGAGAGCCAGAGGAAGAATGCTGACCCCCAACTAGTGTCAATGCATACAGTTAGACTTACGATGTGATAGTCATTGCAGTACACATAAGTAGTTTATACTCTTTAAAGTGTAAACACATACTATGGCAGGAATGAATCAGAATTTTATGATGTGAATGGGAAAATAGTTACAGAATCTTCTCTGAAAAAAGCTCTCCCTTTTTTTCCCTGTGTGCGTATGCCGTGGTGTACATGTAGTAAGAGGACAACTTTTTGGGGAGTTGATTTTCTACTTCTACTTTTCTTTATTTTTCTGTGTATGGTGTTATGCCCAGATCTCAGAGACCCCAAAAAGACCACCACAGAGATTAAATACCACATGTAAAAGTAAAGAGCCTTTATTTTCAAGCTCCAAGCTTGGTCTCTCTGTCTGTTGGACACAGCGGTGAGAGCAGAGAGCCCTGAGCTCAGATGGGGTAGAGTTTTTTTTTTTATCATAGGTTGTGTTTTTATCAGGTTGGGGTGAGGGGATTTCTAGGGTTCAGGACCCTGATTGGCTGACATTTGTCTAGGAGTATCTGTAAAACAGAAATAGGTGTGTGCTAGACTCAGGTACATCTGGCCATTTTATCTAACCTTATCTAATGATTAGAATGTTTGGGATGTCAGGTACTTCCCCTTAGATGTAGGCCCTCCCTGGGTGGGGTCAGCTTATGGCTTTTCCTGGGTCTGGGTGCTACCTGCCAGTAAGCCTGTCACAGAAGCTGTGTCTAGGTCTCTTTCCCTTGTATATATGTTTACTATGTGTGTGCTGGTACCTACAAAAGCCAGAGTAGGCTGGTGGGTCCCCTGGAATTGGAGTTACAGATGACCCTGAGCCACCTTGAAGGTGCTGGGAACCAGACCCCAGTCCTCTGCAAGAGCCAAAAATGTTCTCTAATGCTGGTTGGTGGTGATGCACTCTTTAATCCCAGCACTTGGGAGGCAGAGGCAGGTGGATCTCTGAGTTCTAGGCCAGCCTGGGCTACAGAGTGAGTTCCAGGACAGCCAGGGCTACACAAAGAAACCCTGTCTCTGAGGGAAAATCCTGTCTTTTTCTCTACTTGCTGCCTCCAGTTGATTTTGACAAACAAGTCTATGTGGCAGATGGTGGTTGTGTTTGGATTTCATCTTAGAGTTAGATTGTATGATCAATTAAAAAGATACAGAATTCCTTTTATTTCATGTCATCAATATGATTACCCTTTCTGGTAATTGATGTACACATGTGAATATTGATAGTGTGACTTTCAAGTATCCATTGAAGGTTAATGTGACTAAAAGTTTGCTTCCCAGGGAGATATGGAAACTAAGAAGTAGAGCCTGATGGGAATTCTTTAGATCATTGAAAGGTGCACTTCAAAAAGGATTGTGGGACCCAAGTCTCTTTTCCCTCGCTTCCTGGTCCTGAGGTGAGCAGTTCAATCCTGTCATGTGTACTTCTGCCGTTGCCATCTGGAAAACCCACCGGAGGCCTGGAAGCAATGATCTTGTTTGATCATGGGCTACAACCTCTAAAACTGAGCCAAAAGGAACCTTTTATCTCAGCTATAGTGATGAAAAGCTAACACAAATACATTTGTATGCACACAAAATACTCCAAGATTTATAAGTGTTTTGCCTGCTTATTTATCTGTGTCCCCTGTGTGTGCCTGGTGCCTATAAAGCTCAGGAGGGAGTGTTTGATCCCTGGAACTGGTTACAGGCAGTTCTGAGATACCGTAGAGGTGCTGGGAACAGAACTTAAGTCCTCTGCAAGAGCAGCAAATGTTCTTAACTGCTGAACCAGCTCTCCAGTCCTCCAGTGTTGCTTGTTGTTTTTAATTGGCATATTTATTGTACAAAGTAATGGGTTTCATGAGGACTTTTGTTGTTGTTGTTTTTCAAGACAGAGTTTCTTTGTAACAACAGCTATGGCTGTCCTGGAATTCACTTTTGTAGACCCTGCTGGCAGCCTCCAATTCACAGCAATCCACCTGTCTCTGCCTCCCAAGTGCTGGGGTAAAGGTGTGCACCGCCACACTTCATGAAGACATTTTATTATAGGTATATCATGTGCTCATTTCCAGTGTTTTTAATGTCATTTCCATGTTTTACTATGTTGTGGACACAACTAGTACAACATAAGCTGATAATATAATTTACTTTAAAAACTCATTTTGGGAAGAATGAATTCTAGAAATTTACATTGTCCATTGCTGTACTTGGAAAATCATTTTAATTCCAAATAAGTTTAGGTGTTTATTATGACATACAATATAAAGTTAAAAGCTCACATAACCTAATTCAGTACTTGGTTTTGTTTATTTTTAGGATACAGGCTTAATATTTTAAATATAGTTATTACATATCTATATTACTAGAGAAAAACTTAGAGATCATTCCATCGATGTCTGAGAGATACTTCATTGAGTAAAATGCTTGCCACAGGCATGAGGATATAAGTTCCATCCCTGGAACCCGCGTGAAAGAAACCTAAGACAGGCAGATCACTGGGGTTCATGAACCAGCCAGCCCAGCTGAACCTGGGCTTCAAACCAATGAGGCCATCTTAAAAGCAGGGTGTATAGCTCCTGGGGAATGACACTTTGAGATGTGATCAGGCCTCTACATGCACACACACACACACACACACACACACACACACACACACACACACATCATTCTGCTAATCTCTTTCCTCTGTGATGCATGTGTGTTTGTGTGCACATTTGTGTATGTGCGTGAATGTGGTTGTATGTGATCTGCAGTCCATATGGGGTGGTCAGAGGACAGCCTTGTTGGTCCTTGCTTTCTGCCATGTTTGAGACAGCCTCTCTTTGGATTGGCCAAGCCTGCTGGTCTGCAAGCTCCCAGGAATTCTCCTGTCTCTGCCTCCAGATATGCGATAGGAGTACCAGGATTGTAAGTGCACGCTCTTGACCGCTGAGCCGTCTCCCAGCCCCACTGTGCTTTATTTCTGTTAACAATGTTCTTAACCAAGTTTCTGTGATTGGTGGGAAAATTACAGTATGATCTGAGAGAACTAAAGTTAGAGGACCCACATTCTTACTCTGCCCGAGACTTCAAGAGATGCCAATTTGGGCATCTTTATTTTTCTTTCATATTTATTTTCACTGCCCTTATTTATAAACAAGATTGTTTATAAATGATTGTTTGATTTTCAGGTTTCTATTTTTATAGAAGCAGTATGAGACAGACAGGCACTGGAAATGACCAGCACTGAAAATATTGGAAAAAGTGACATTTACTTTCATGATCACAGAGGTGTGGTTGCTACACACCTGTAATCTCAGCACTCAGGAGGCTGAGGCATGAGGATTGCTGCTAGTTTCAGCCTAGCCTGAGCTGTACAGCAAGACCCTGTGTCAAAAATAAATAAAACAATAAAAATCAATACTATTAAGATTACTCTTGTAATACCTTGAATTTCAGTTTTGAGACAAAGTTGAAGTGTTCTATTGCTTTAAAAAAACATACTGAGTTACAGGAGAGAAGCTGACTGTTTATAATATGTATTTTTAGTTAACATCAGTGCCTAAATTTACTGTTACTGTTAAAATTTACAGAACATTTTGCTCCCTTAGAACTGATTTTGGCATAAAATATGTTGACAAGATTTCATGTATTTTTGACCGTAGTATATTTCTTTGCTTGTCTTCAGTTCCAGTTCACCTTTGGCATAGGCTTTGTGATACTTCAGCTGTCCATTTGACGTCCATTAGTGTAGTGAGAGGGGAGCTCTTAAGCATTCTATTACTTTAAATATGGTTCTTATGTGTAATTTATTTTATGAAGATATAAAATTATACTCATTCAAAAGGGATGGAGGGAGAACTCAAGGAGATTATATCCTACCAACTTTCAAAAATAGGTTGCAAGATAAGGGACAAAAACCAAACAGTGATGTAAAGAGAATTTATGTCAATAAGCCATATAAATTGAGGCTCAAAGAGAAAAGTATAATTATGAAACTAACTGGTTCAATAATAGGAACTACACTACTTCTTAGAAAAAATGTTAAGTGAAGACAAAAATAAATAAAATGGCTTAATAAGCCCTCCACCCCCAGCACATGCCTTTAGTCCCAGCACTCAGGCATGGGCAGGCAGATGTCTGAGTTTGAGGCCAGCCTGGCCTGGTCTAGAGTGAGTTCCAGGACAGCCAGCGCTGATAGGTGTGGTGACGGAACTGAAATCCCAGCACTTAGAATGGTAGAGATGGCTCAGTGGTTAAAGCACTTGCTGCCCTTGCAAAGGACCCAAGTTAAGTACTCGGCACCCACATGGCAGCTCACACCTTGTGTAAGTTAAGTTCCAGGGGATCCAGCTCCCTCTTCTGGTCTCCACAGGAACCAGGTACATATTCAGTGTGCACCCATACATGAAGGCAAACATTCAAAGAATAGAATATTAAAAAAAATAAATAAATCCCAGCATTTGGGAGGCAAAGGCAGGAGAATCAGGAAATAAAGGATAGCCTTGAGTACATAGGGCATTCAAGCCTTGCTAAGCTACATGTGACCCATCTCCTGTAATTAATCATTTTCTACTTGAGTGTTTTCTATGTAAATGGAGAAAAGCATAATGTGAATGGCCAAACAGTTTTAATTAATACAAGCCTCTGTGTGTTTACTTGGGTCCAAGTGCCTGCAGGGCCAAGGGAGCCGGGCAGGACCAGGAAAACTTCAGCTACAGTTATCTTGCTCTGTTGAACCTTCACATAGTCAGTCCACAAAATGGACTGTAGCTTTGGAGAGCTGCAAAGGAGAACCACTTAGCCAAGCTCAGTCAACATACGGAGTTGTGGAAGAGTAAAAGGATTTCAATTCTAGATACTGAAGTTTTAGAACAGTTTGTTTTGAAGCAGTAGAAAACTGGCATGGTTTCCCATGAACCTTTCTGGATAGGCTGCTAGATCTTCCCAAATTGTTTCTTCCTATACCTTTTTTTCCCTATACTTTTTTTTTAGATTTATTTATTATGTACACAGAAGAGGGTGCCAGATCTCATTATAGATGGTTGTGAGCCACCACGTTGGTGCTGGGAATTGAACTTGGGACCTCTGGAGGAGCAGTTGGTGCTCTTAACCTCTGAGCCATCTCTCCAGCCCCTGTTCCTATACTTTTTAAAGAATTTCAAGTCTTCCTGTTTTGTGTCTTTTAGTTTGTTTCTCTTTATTCCCATTGATACTGTTTTTTTTTTCCCTGTGCTCTGATTATTTCTTACTGCTAACTATTCCAAGCCTTCAGTTTCTCTTAGTCCATGAAGCACCCATCTGAAGGAATGTATATCACATTTTCTTAGGGCCAGACATAGAGCTCCTCAAGATATAAATCAGGCATGGAGGCAGGAGGATCCGAAGCTCAAGGTTGTTCTCTGCTACACAGCAGTGGAGGTCAGGCAGTTCTACCTGAAACCGTCTCACTTCGTATCCCAGGCTGAGCTTGGGGACTCACAGAGAAGGGCTGCTCTGCCTCCCAGTGCTGCATTTAAAAGTGTGCACCATGGCGCCCAACACCCAGTAGATTCTCTTAAAGCACTGTGCTTACCATGTTTCTTTGCATTGCAATTATTTTGTCGGTACTTAGAAGAAGTAATTACTGTGGGGGAGGGGAAGCTTTGGTTAGCATGTAAAAACAAAAAGAAAATAAAAACCTAAAAAAAATATATCTCCAATAAACATCAGTCTATATGATGTTAATTTTTTCTTTTTTCCCTTTTTTATTATTAAGAAATTTTCTATTCATTTTACATACCAACCACAGATTCCCCCTTCTTCCTCTTCCCATCCCCCAGCCTTCTCCCCAACCCTCCCCCCCCTTCCCAACTCCTCCAAGTCAAGGTCTCCCATGGGGAATCAGCAGAGTCTGGTACATTCAGCTGAGGCAGGTCCAAGCCCCTACCCCCTGCACCAAGGCTGCACAAGGTGTCTCACCATAGGCACTAAGCTCTAAAAAGCCCGCTCATGCACCAGGGATGGATCCCGATCCCCTGCCGGGGGGGTGGGGGGTGGGGGGGGATGGGGGGGTTGGGGGGGGGGGGGGGGGGGGGGAAGGCGGACACACAAACAGTTTAAGCTAAACAACTGTCTCGCATATCCAGAGGGCCTAGTTAAGTACCATGAGGGCTCCACAGCTATTGGTCCACAATGTTAATTTTAACAAGTTTTTATCAATACTTTTCAAAACAAAAAATAATTACAAATTTATTTCCTTAGATCTAATCCTGAACTTTCCCCACAGGCTTTATTCCTAAAGAGTTTTGAAATTATTGGCATATACTTTCAGTGATATAAAAATTCGGTATTTCATGTGATGATTTGAGGATATTTGAAGAAGAATTGGTTTGTAAAGCTGTGTGTACGGGTGTTCTGCCTGCACATCTCTGTACCACATGGGTGCCTTGTGCCATTGGGTCCTGTAGTAGTTATAGAAAGTTGTGTACTCTCTGATTTGTAGAGTGAAAATTAGTCAGAAAATATTGATGTGGATCTTTTAGTAATTGACTTTAGAAGAATCATCCATTATAGAAAGAACATGCCACATACCAACATTTATAGTATCAAATTACCATCACTTCTGTAAGGATGTCCTCCATATTTTGGTGGCTAGATGTGGATGCTGGGAATTGAACAACCAGTGATCTTAACCACTAAGCTATCTCTGCAGCCAATGGGTGTTTTTGTTTTGTTTTGAGACAGGGTATTGTATGTAATTCAAGTTAGTCTGGGATTTTCCTGCCTCCACCCTAAGTGCTGGGATTACAGGAAAGTACCCCCATGCCAGGATTTGAAAATAATTTTATGTTTGAAAGACTCATGCTTATTTTGCATATATACTTGGATTGCTGCCTTTGCAAATAACTTACCGTTATTTAGGTATGAAGTAAAGATTCAAATCTTAATCCTTGGTTTAATTACTGAAAACCATGTGTGCTACCTTGGTGCCAGAAATGTCATTTATAGATTACTTTCACAAGGCAGCAAATGACTTCATATGCCCAAGTTTCCTCCTTTCTGGAAAAGACGCATTGTGTCAGCATGGTCACCACGTGTGGTAATTGATAACGTCTGTGCCACATGGCTTGCTTCGGCTCTTGTCCGACACAGCTCGTCTACCTCCTATGATTGCCATATGCTGCAGCGCTCTAGGTTAATGGAGTCATTTCATCTTCCCTTCTAGTCACAAATGTTACTGTGGCTCAATTCCATCAACCAAGAAGAAAGTATTTAGCAATATCTAAGTGTAGAAAGCGAAGTATTTTAGCAGTATCTAAGTGTAGAACACATCTTGGTTAGGAATTTGTGGATTCTGTTTGATTTTCATTGAGAAAACCGTTGTTGGGTTTTTGTTTGCTTTGTTTTAGTTTTAATGACAGCAGCAGAGTGATGGGCGTCTGCTGACCTAAGTTGGATGTTCAGTATCATGAATTTTTACATGTGTCCATTCAATGTGAATATACAAAAGTAATTTAAAATTAGATGGTAGTAAAGGTAAATTTTTATTACCAAGAAGTACTTTCTGATTTGTAGAGTGGAAATTAGTCAGAAAATATTGATGTGGATTTCTTAGTAGTCAGTCCACTTTAGAATTATTCATTATAGAAAGAACATATCACATGCCAACATTTATAGTATGAAATTACCATCACCTTCTACCCTCTTCTATAAGGATGTCCTAGTTCATAATTTGGTGGCAACTTAAAAAAAAAAGGTTAGAACCTGTTTGGGGCACTTATTTGCCTTTAAAACTAATAAAATTTAGTTCATATGGCTTGTTACTACTTGGAGTGAATTTTAATTTTGGTAGCTTTGGCTCATTCCTGCAAATGACTATAGCCTGAAAGAGGAAAGGAATTAAAAATTATAGTGCCGGGCGGTGGTGGCGCACGCCTTTAATCCCAGCACTCGGGGGGCAGAGCCAGGCGGATCTCTGTGAGTTCGAGGCCAGCCTGGGCTACCAAGTGAGTTCCAGGAAAGGAGCAAAGCTACACAGAGAAACCCTGTCTCGAAAAACCAAAAAAAAAAAAAAAAAAAAAAAAAAAAAAAAATTATAGCAATCTTTTTTTTTTCCCCCAGCAACTGGGGATGATTTTAAAATATACCTATTGATTGAAGCTCCTGTTTGGAATAATTTTTTAATAATTTATTTTATTTTATGTGCACTGGTGTTTTGCCTGCATGTATGTCTGTGTGAGGATGCCAAGTCCCCTGGAACTGGAGTTATAGTCATGAGCTGCCATATGGGTGCTGGGAATTGAACCCAGATCCTTTGGAAGAGCAGCTAGTGCTCTTACCTGCTGAGCCATCTCTCCAGACCCTGAAGTAATTCCTATTGTAGTCTTGTCAGATATTTTGTGATACTCTACTGAGGGAGATCAGCTCCCCCTTTTCCCCCCAGGGTACTCTTGAGGAAGGAGAAGTGAGAAATATGTAGATAGAAGTAGAGGAGAGAGACAAACACAGCACAGCTCAGGAAGGCCTGGATCAAAACCCACTAGCCCCTTCTGTCTCTACTAAAGGGCTTTAGAGGAATGCCAAGGCGTGGGGCAAAAGACCTCCCCCAGCACAGCCAAGCTTAGACCATCCTAGGCACCTGGTGACCATGCACGTGGTCAAGCCGTCTGCTAATGCAGCCCTGCTGTGTAAAGCAAGCTCAGCTCTCACTAGGAAGCTTTTGTGGGCTCCCACACTCTACTATGTGATTTGATGATGACACTTTTTTTAGATGAAAAAAGTTTTAATTGGCCAAGCTTAGTGGAGCCTTTGATCCCAGCACTCGGGAGACAGAGGCAGGTGGATCTCTGTGAGTTCGAGGCCAGCCTGGTCTACAGAGCGAGATCCAGGACAGCCAGAGCTACACAGAGAAACCCTGTCTCGAAAAAAACCAAAAAAAAAAAAAAAAAAAGGCAGGCATCACTCTTTCAGTGTTGGTGTTAATATGTGTGTGTGTGCTTATGGAGGCCTAGAGAGGGCATTCAGTTCCCTGGTTGGTGTTGGACAGGTGGTTGTGAGCCTCTTGACATGGGCCAGGAGATCAAACTCAAATCCTCTGCAAGAGGCGCAATTGCTCTTAACTCCTGAGCCATTTCTCCAGCCCTACACATTAATATTTTAAGAGTTATTTACATATTATCCTTCAGTTACGTTTTTAAACTTTATTATATTAAAAAAAAA
>CABHPR010121882.1:30260-44006 GCA_902168415.1 Peromyscus melanophrys | reverse complement strand
CTATGATCTATCTCTCTATCATGGTATCTCTTTCATTGTTTTCCCACTCCATCCCTGTTCAAGGTCAACCATCCTATTCCCCTATCCCCTACCCTCCATTGCCCACCCTTCATCCCCAGTTTACTCATGGAGATCTCATCTATTTCCCCTTCCCAGGGTGGTACATGCATCCCTCTTTGGTTCTTCCCTGTTAGTTAGCTTCTCTGGAGTTGTGAGTTGTTGCCTGATCACCTTTTGCTTTATGAGTGGGTACATACCATGTTTGTCCTTTTGAGTCTGGTTTACCTCACTCAGGATGATATTTTCTAGTTCTATCCATTTTCCTGCAAATTTCATGATGTCATTTTTTTCTCTGCTGAGTAGTACTCCATTGTGTGTATATATATATCACATTTTCTTAACCCATTCTTCAGTTGAGGGGCATCTAGGATGTTTCCAGGTTCTAGCTATTACGAATTATGCTGCTATAAATACACTTGAACATGAGTCCTTATAATAATAACATAAATAAGGACTCAGGAAGGCAGGCAAGTTTAGGTCAGCCACTTGGCTCCATAAGTGACTGCAGTGGGGCTGGGTTTCAGTGAAGGAAAAGTACATTATCTCCTTAAAGGCTTAATTATTCCTCCCCTCTCTTTAGCAGTACATTAGGTAAATCTACCTTCCTGACGGGTAGTTCCCTAGCTAGTCTGCCTGACTAGATCAACTCTTAAGTTTTGAATAGTTTAGATTGTTAGGTCTTTACCCAAGTCAGAAATGCCTTTCTCTTGACCAGAAGAAAATAGATTTCCCTTAAGGGCTATCTAATGTCACTGTAACCTTCAAACCAGGAGTGGCAGTTTGAGAACCATTGCTTTGAGCATAAAAGATTTCATGTGTATGTTAGGTAGATAGAGTAGCATACTGAAAACCTAAATCCACCATGCATTTTTACTGAAGCAAAGCACCCTACCATGGGACTTTTCATGGGATTCTTATCTCCCTCCTTTCTCTGGGATGCTGAGGTGAGGTAGAAGGATCAGGGTCAATGGAGAAAGATAGGAAGTGAGCAGGAGGGTCCCTGTGAATGCTGATCAGATCCAGCACTTCTCTCTGGGCTGCCTTCCACCAGCCTTTCATGTATGTCTGTCCATGCTCATGTATGTCTGTCCATGCTCATGTATGTCTGTCCATGCTCCATCTTTTGAAGATAAAGTGCTTGTGGTAACTTATTATCTCATCTTAGACCAGACTCACACATGTTCTAACATAGCCGCCTATTGTACATAATAGCTAATGTGAACTTTGAAAGTCATGAATTTAAGATAATATAACTTTAAAGAATAAGCTTTCCACAGAGACAACAGAATGCTGCAAATCTCAATGTTGGCATGAACCAAGAGACAGAAAACCTAAGTGTACAGAAGGGAGAAGGACATAGCATCTTAGAGCCAAAGCCCAGATAATAGTATGCATCTTTAAAAAAAACAACAGACAGACAGACAACAACAACAACAAAAAACTCTTCACACTGTCCCTGTATTGTCCCTGTGTTGAATACCTCACAAGTATTCAAAAGCTGGCTTTTGAGGTCTGGAGAGGTGGCTCAGTGGTTAAGGGCACTGGCTGCTCTTCCAGAGACTCCAGGTTCAATTCCTAGCACCCAATATGGTGACTCAAACTGTTTATAATTCCAGTTCCAGGGGATGTGGCACACTCTTTTGAACTCTGCAGGCATCAGGCATACATTTGGTACACAGACATACATGCATACAAAACACTAATACATAAAATAAATGACAGACTCCTGAGTCATCACACGAAGGAATGATTGCTGGATCACCCTTATCATGTCTGTGTCCTGGGCATGAATATCGCTTTATCTTCTCTTCATCCTTAAAGTAGGATTTTGAAGCTATATGGTGACTAAATGAATTCATACGTGGATGAGACTGAGCTTGTGGAAAATATTAAGATGGCATACAGTGTTAAACCTATTTAATATTTGAGGTTGAACATGAGAGATATTAAATGATTCATTCAGAGCTACTTTCTATCTGTAGTAATCAACTGGGCACAATATGGCTCTGGCTGATTCACAGGCTTTAACACTTAAGTGACAGGAAACACAGGGGGGAAAAGGAGCACCCAGTCCTACCAAGACAACAGGCTTAAGAACACACACTGAATGAGTATTTGTGTGCAGACAATAAAGAGTCCAGGACAGCCTTGTCAATATGCAGAGAAGGGTGGACACTGTGGCGTTGTTGCCCTGAGCATGGCCTAGGTCACCTACCCTTGATAACTTCTGGTTGGCCTACTCCTCTAGGTGAGACCAGAGAGCACCAAGATGCCTGTCCCCATAGGTCCAGGAAACAGTGCAGTCAGGGTTTTTGCCTCCATGACTCTACAGGTCAGTATGGGGTTCTGATTTCTAAGATCCCAGTGGTTATTGTAGGACCTAACGTTTATACTAGTGGCCCTAGAGGTCACCTTGGGTCCAGGGTTCTGACTACAGCCTCCAGCCTATTCACAAACCTTCAGGCCAGAAGCTTATCCTCAGATGGGCTAGCTGAAATCTGCTGATTCCACAATGGTAGCTGGAGAGTGACCAGAAGATAACTTCTAGCTCTATTATTATACCATCAGCATTCTATATGGCACACCCCCAACACCATGATAGTTGACAATTGCCATAGCAACAACTGGATAAGACCTAAAAAGGAGGAAAGAGCTGGCATTTAAATTCCTGGAAATTCTCTACTCATTCCCAGAAAAGATAGGAACTCCCCACCTCCCAACCATTTCTTACACTCTAGTCTATAAGCGCCAGGCCTCCATGGGTAGAAATGGATTTCCAGGTTTTCCTCCAGCTTCTCCCATGTTGGGCCAGGCTCCTTCTTCACCACTCAGTTGGTTCTGATTGTTTTATTTTGTTGCTTCCACAGTTCCAAGAAGGACAAAGGACCCAGTTTGGAGGTAAAAACTGGTAACAGCGCAATTCAATATTAAAAGGCAGCCTTGATATAAGCATGCACACAATGTCTCCAAAATAAGAGACTAGTACTGTGACATAAAGACCACATTGCCACACAATTACCCCCACACAAATATAACAAATAAAATTTCAGAAAGGAAGAAAATCCCTAAATTTTAAAGAGAATCCTTCAAAGTGAGTTATGAAGAAAAGAAGAGAAGATATTATAAGAATAACTTACCATTTATCAGTAACAATAAATCAATAACTAATAGAGAAAAATCATTATTTTATCACCATTACTCCCCTCAGATTCCAGTTATTTAGCTAAGTAGGGCAGAGGCAGAGGGGTGCCTGAGGTAGCTGGGAAAATATTAAAGAAAAATTTTTTTGCAAAAATAATTTCACAAGCCCTTCTGTTTTCCAACAAGGGGCATATGTGTCCCATGAGCCTTTGAGCTGTGCCTCAGACAGAGCACACTATTAGGTTTACAGTTCCCAGAAAATAGTTTCACACAGCTCTGATTGCACAGGGCCCTCAGAGGTCTTGCTGCAGGTTTGGTTTGGTTTCATGGTGATTTTATATTTCCTGTTAAAATTTTTATTAGTTTTATAGAGACACATAAGCATGAAGGGTCAAGGTAAGGGGGAAGCAGAAGATGGAGTGAAGTCAGCAGGAACTTAGAGAAATGGGATGTTGTTCAGTTTGAGGTAGCCTGGACAACCAGCAAAGCCCAGAGTCAAGAACTGGTGGTCCAGATCCGTGCATCTCCAGACTTGCACTCCCTTCCCTCATAAAGTGCATAAAGACACACCTTTCATTGTGTGAATGTTTAGGACCCGGAGCAAAATACCCTTGAAGACAAAGGCAATCCTAAGTCTATCTTAGCTATGGGTCACAGCACATGCTCAGAAGACATGTCTGGGTGTGAAGCCTGAACTCTCCACTTTCCATCTATACAGCCTGGGACATCAGGGTCTGTGACCCTTATTGTGACAGTAAAGACAGAGCTCACCTCAGTGGCTGTGTGGGCACCCATCTCATTTCCTACAGATGAGAACTAGAGAAAACCACCATCAGTGAGGTTCTACATATGTGTGTAGAGCACATACACACAGACACAGTTAAACAGTGGAAAGTCAACAGCCTGCTTCAACACAAACTGGTTCTTTTCTCTTCTGGATACGATGCCTTTTAAGTTGGTGCCTCATCATTTCCACTGCAGATCCAGCACTGCCTGTGTGCTTCTTGAGACACTGCAGGAACTACAAGGTGACACTGCCTCGCTCCACTCGCCATTCTGCCTTCCAAACACAGGCCCTGTGAACACACTCATTCCCATCTTAGTTTCTGTTTCTGGAAACACTCTGGGCCCATTCTAAGGGTCCTGCTTACCAATCCAGGCAAACTGACTGCTCTTTATCCCGTGAACAGACCACAGCCTCTCATTTCCATGTTCCTGCACTGCTCTCTTTGTCTGCTGAACGTTCCAACACTTCATTCCCAGCCAGTATTAACACACTGTGGTTGGTGTTGGCCAGATATGTATCCTTGTGTGAAAAAAGGCCTAATCCTCCCTATCCTTCTTGCAACCTCATCTTCCTGAGCCAGCCTCACCTGCCACTTCCTCCACAGAGCACTTTTGGCTCCTCTCTCTCATGTTTCCTTTCCTGGGAAACTATCAAGGCCTTTGCTCTGGTGGAGTTTTTGGAGCCATTTATCACATCTGCTAACTAACCTGTTCCAAGCTTAAGAAAACTCTGTCCTTTTGAACACTTGGATGCTGTTACTCCTGTTTACTCAGCAAACAAGAAAAGCTAAGTATCAAAAGTGAGTCTTAGCTCAGTGGAATCTTACTGGGTATGGTGGTGCTGCCTTTAATCCCAGTACTCCAGAAGCAGAGTAAGGCAGAGCTCTGAGTTCAAGGCCAGCATTGTCTACACAGTGAGTGCCAGGACAGTCGGGGCTACATAAAACAAACAAACAAATTTGGAATCCCTGCTGACCCTTTGAATAACCCACGGTGAGCCTGTCTCTACTACAGTTAAGGACTACTGAGGACTCAGGTCTACTGCTCTTCCTACTGAGACCCATGGAGTTGGTCACCTTCTTGATCACTTCTACTTAAAGTTCGGTGTTGTTAAAAGTACACCAGCCAACCCTGCCTATGCTCCTGTCCTACTTAGCCTTCTGTTTCTGTCATAAACACCATGACCGCGGGCAGCCTAGAAAGAAAGGGGCTCATTTGGCTTAACTCTGCCAGGTCACAATCCACCACTAAGAGAAGACGAGGCGAGCGCTCAAGCAGGACCCAAAGCAGAAGTCATAGAGGAATGTCGCTTACTGGCTTGATCTCTAGCTTCTGCTCAGCCATTTTTGTGCTACAGCCCAGCACCCCCTGCCTAGGGATGGCAATGTCTACAGTAGGGATGGGTCCTCCTGTATCAGTTAGCAATCAAGAAATGTTCCACATCTGGTTGAGGTTTCCCCGATGGAGATTCCCTCTGGTAACTCAGCTGTATCAAGTCAACAGTTGAAGCTAAGCGGGAGAGTTCCTGCTGTACATGACACTGTGATACACAAAAGTCCTGCGGGCTGACGAGTATGAGAGCTAGAGGTGGGTCCCCTCCCATTCACTGAAGACATAACTTTAAACAAACTTATTTCCTTCAGAACACCCAAGTGTCCTCCCATGACAGATGGGAGCAACGATCAGCTTTATCTTTGGAAGTTGACGTAAGAGTCAGATGAGCAAATGCAGAGTGTTTAGAACTGAACTGAACACACAGAAAAAATCTCCATGAATGCTGGTTATTTCCAGTACTGTTACGATTAGTGTGCCACACTTTGAGATGCTTGCCTGAAGTCCCAGTAGTGGGGTAGCTGGAGCCCTAAGTTCCTGGCCAGCCTGAACTATGGAGCAAGATCTTGTCTCAAAACAACAAAATTACTTTATTTTATTACTGTTTTAGGAAACTGCCTTCTAGAAACACATATAACTATAAAGGGGCTGTCTCTTAATTGACAACATTTAAAAGTTATATAGAAGAATGTCTAACAAAATACACAGTTTGGGGACGCTTAGCCAGTACATGCACCATCCCTCATTTTCAGTTGCTTTTCTGTGATGCCTTGCTCCCTGGAGCCCAGAGAGTTTTGTCTCACATTTTGTTGTCTCAACAGAGCTTTTCATGCTTAAATAAATACACTCTACAGTTCAATATTCTAGAAGAGGCTTGAGTGAAGGATGTTTTTATATTTCAGAGATGGAGATTGGAAATTGCACAATTCTTCAGGTCCCTAGAATTTTGACCAAGAGTGGCCTGTTTTCTGCAGACAGCCTCATACACAGACAGTAGTTATCAATATGTCACCAGCTTAGGGATCCTGGCAGAAAACTGGAAACATTACATACTCATAATTTGGTTTTCTCATTACAGGGCCCTTGACCAGTTTGGGTGCTGTTGAGTAATGTCATCGACACTCAACAGAGTACAGCTGGACTGAAGAATTTGATGGCAAAACTGGACAGCCCCTCCCTTCTGTCCACCCCATCAACCCCCCACCCTGGCAGGAAGTTGTACCCAAACCACAGAAAACATTGCAAATGTTCTGTACCCATAGAGATATAATTAAGTTGATCAGCTTAAATAAAAAGGTCATGGCCTGTTTCCTACTTTGCTTAAATAAGTCAAGTATAATAATGCATTTTGCTTATCTCTCAAACTGTTCATCCACCTGAAGGTAACAGAAAAATCTAGATTTCACAAGATTAATTTAGAGTCACCTTGAAGAAAGTTTTTCACATAAAAACTAGGCAAAGAAACCATATGAATCTGCTATTCTGCTCCTCAGAGCTCTAAGTCTTGGTAGAGAGGGTGCGGGGCATGCTGCTTATACATGATCAGACTCTATGATAGATTTGAAAATCTATCTTCTAGAAGATAAACTCAATTTGGATCATTCACAGGGCAGAGTGATGGCAGATGGATAGAAATATATAAAGAGAGAGACTTAGAATCAGCACATATTTATGATATAAAAATGTCATTATGTATTAATAGTTTGGCACCCTATTAAATCCAAGGAAGGGAACAATTTTTACTTAAAGATACACACTGAAAGTACCTAGGAAAATCCAAGTGTTAAGGAGAACAGAAGTACACAGAATGTCACTCTACATGTAGTGACCTCTCCTTTTGTCATGCAAATATTCAACCAGACAAGTAGACCATTATAAAGCTAATTTCTAAATCTTTGACCAAAACTGGCACAGCTGAGAGGTGCTTCTGGGACAAAGTCAGATGGAAACAAGTACTAACACATTAGAGCTAGGTGGGTGTTACTGGACAGATGTGTGAGGAAGGAAGCTGCAAGCAACTTGCAGACATATTGCAGAATGCCTGGAACTTCAGAGATGTTCATGGTGAGTTGGCTTTGCCTACGAAGAGAAGCTCTTACTGTCAGTTTAGATGAAAAAGAATATGCTCCTCACTCTCCTAGGTCATAAAAAGACTTGAGTTATCCTCATAGTAAGCACCTCCATGTTATCCTATCAGGAACTGACTTGGTCAAGGAGGGAGCAAATAAATGAGGAGACTGATAATTCAGGGTCATGATGCTGCCCACCGTGATCTTGGGGCTAAGTGCCAGAGAAGGAGCCCAAATTCTGCCTTGAAAGAAGACATTGTCAGAGAAGATATCCCAGGAGGGGAGAACTGAGCAGTGAGGCTATGGGAAACTCTGAACAAATAATGTGTTCAGAAGATTGCTGAGCACTTCAAAAGAATAGAAAACCACCAAGCAAGGCTATTTCTAATATCGCTAACATAGGGAATCAGCCTTGCTGAAAATAAGCCAAGGAAGATAGCTGGGTGAGAAAGAGCTTTCACCAAGAAAGAGTTTCTTCCATCAATTTACAGAGTTATTATGAGGGTGGGGTTCAAGTGTATTAAGGTCTCAAGTATAATAAGCACATACACCACATGGAACATCATTCAGGCCCTGGACTCTATCTCAAAGACAATGGGAACCTACTGAAAGTTCTTAAGCTGGAGTTGATGTGATTACAATTGAGAATCAAATGAAATACCACAAGGGTCTCTAGGCAGCTGTTATTTTGCAAGTTTAGGCATCTAACTGTCCAAACATCGTCCTTCTAGACTGAGGACCCATACCTACTTCAAAACCACCTCCCAGTGAGATACTATCTGATGAGACCAAGCCCTGTAACATTTGGTGTTTGTTCCTTAGTTGCTTGTAGTTTTTCTTCCAATGGAGCATTATTCAAGTGTCACTTTGCATACAGATCATTCAGTCTAGAGAACCACAAGTTTATGGGAGATAGACAGATACAGTGAGTAAAGGAAACCAGGAAGAAGAGGCATCATCTGTCTCCATAAGAGGTGAATAACAATAACCCCCATATCACCCCGAAAGGAGTGCTACAGAGAGCTGCCACCACATGAAAACAGCAGCCACAGAAAGTAACTAGCCAGTCTTAAAGAAAAAACAGAGATAGGTGAGGCCTGAGCTCCATCAGAGAGCGCTCCATTATAAGAGGAGAGACATTAACTGGTCTCAGGTAATTTTCAATTTACAGACTGGGTCATACAGTGTAGACTGCTTAGTTAAAGAAGAGCAGGCCTGGATGCAAAGGCTAGTATGAACATTCTCTTATGCCACCTAGGAGACAAAGCACTGGTGTAGATGTAACCAACTGCCTTATTAAATAAGAGACACAGAGCCAATGTAAAGATGAAAGCCAAAGAGGTCAGAGCTAAGAGTCTTACCCGCTTTCCGCCAGCTAGCCTCTCCCGCCAAGAGACCTCTCCGAAAAGGGACTCCTTCCTGTGCGTTTGATTTTAAATAAGAGTTCCGTTCTGCCTTCTCATTGGTTGTAAACCCAACTACGTGACTGCCTCGTAACTACCTCTCTGTACAGACCTCCAAGTCTTCTATGGTTGGTATTGAGATTAAGGGCGTGTGTCTCCACTGCTGGCTGTATCCTTGAACACACAGAGATCTACCTAGTTTTGCCTGCCGAGTGCTAGGATTAAAGGCGTGCACCACCACCGCCCTGGCTTTCGCTATGGCTTGCTGATAGCTCTGACCCCTAGGCAACTTTATTTATTAATATACAAATAAAATCACATTTCAGTACAAATAGAATACCACTATACACTGGCCATGGCTGTGAGGGACTTTCTAGGTTAGCAGTGGGAAGAGCCACCATGTATGTGGGCAGCATCATCTCATAGGCTGGGTGCAGGACTGTGTAAGAAGGAGAAAGTTTGATCTCAGCACCAGCGTTCCTCCACCTTTGCTTTCTAACTGTGGGCACTGTGTGACCAGCTGCTTCACACTCCGGTCTCCATGACTTCCGTGGTTGACTGTCCCCCTCAAGCCAAAAGAAACTCTTCCTCCTTAAATTTCATTTGTCAGGCATTTGATCAAAACAAGGAAGTGGCAAATACTAGGCATTGAACATTTAAGTGAAATACACAAATCTTTGAGGCAGCTCAAAAACTTGCTAGGCTTTGTGGACCAGTGTCAGCACCAGCGGCTCACACACTTCTCACAGACTCTAAGTTAGAATTTGCCACACTTTCTTTCTTTTTAGTTTTAACCAGAATATTTTTATTAGTTCTTTGAGAATTTTGTACAATGTGTTTTGATCATAATTATCCCCCCAACTCTTTCCCAATACACCTCCCTTCCCAATTTTGTATCTTTTTATTTAAACAAACAAACAAACAAACAAACAAAAATCTATCACATCCAACATGTGCTGCCCAAATATTCTTGGATGTGTGGCCTCACAGTGGAATGTGGTCAACTTACCAGGGGCTGCATTTGCAAAGAATACTAGTCCCCTATCTCCCAAAAGTTATCAATTGCCAATAGCTCCTTATTAGGGATGGTACTTCATGCCCACCTCCTCTCCATGCTGGGTTTGGTGTGGCTTGAGCTTGCACAGGTTTTGTTCATTTGTCAAGATGCTGTGTGATCACCTTCACAGCTGCCATGCATACATTTTCTATGACCATGAAGTGTCCTTAAGTGAGTCTTGGCATTCATGTAACTCTGGTTTTGTGCAACTTTCATTGATATTTACATTTTAACTCTTATATAGAGGCCTTCTGGGTCTCAGAAATTACAACTCAAAGACCTCTCTGTCTACAGCTATTTGCAAAGCAACTTTTTCTCCATAATAGCTATAAATACTAAAATCCATTAACTGCTTACTATGGCCCAGACATGATTATGGGTAGTGGTTTGTTCATATTATTTAATTTGCTTCTTAAGACAATATTTTAAAATACAGATCTTTTGATTCCTAGTTATTGACAAGAACTCAAAGCTGGGGAAGGTCATATAGTCAGTATATTGTGGAGCTGAGTGTCAGACTGGGAATGTGGGGATTGGCTCAGGATAGAATTTACCAATGGCAAGAGTGATGTTGATAACCCACAGACTTGACGTGGGTATGGTGTCGCTTCCAGTTCCCTCACACTCCTGACCCAGTCGGGCTGTTTCTGCAGTTGTTAAGTCTTTCAAATGACTCTCCCCATAAAAAACAAACAACAGCAACAACAACAACAACAACAACAAAGACCTATCGACCTTGGGAAGGTCATGTGGTGACTGAGCATCTTGTAGGGATGATTTTAAGCTGTGGATTCGCAAAAGCGCCCTCCTGAACTTTCCACATAGCTGATCTAAAAAACATACAAGATCCTTGATATGTCTCTGTTTTTAAAACACTAATTTAAAAGAAATGTTACCATATTTGAGTGGCAATTAAAGCCACTAGAAATCTCCACTGATTAACCATGTAACATTCGTATGTTTTACCACAAAGAACTGTACACTAATAAAATGCCACTTTTTTTCTGTTTTACATATTGGTGTTCTGTGTCAGCTTTTGTTTGCATAATGTGCTCTGCTCTATGAGAAAGTTGGAAAGCCTCTTCCCTAATGTGCAGCATCTTTCTCAGCCAGGCCCCCTTATCCCACTTAATTACATGTGTCTGCTGTCTGAGCAGCCAGCAAAGGTCAACTAGCATTGTAATATATCATAGAGTCTACGACACAATGAATTGTAAGATGTGCTATGATTTGATGTACACGCAAAGAGAAAAACATTCCTAATGAAAATGTAGCCCACTGTCAAAATTCAAAGATCTTAAGTTTAAAAAAAAAAGAGTAAAACATTTAATCAGAAGAGTAGAGTACTTAAGAACTTGAACTTTTAAAATTTTATATTATTACGTGTGTGTGTGCGTGTGTGTGTGTGTGTGTGTGTGTGTGTGTGTGTGTGTGTGTGTGTAAGCATGTGCATTGGTCTTTTCCTCCCACCACCCTGTGGGGTCTAGGGATCAAACTCATGTCACCAGGCTTGACGGCACTTTACCTGCTGATCCATTCCCTAGCCCAAGCTTGAATTTTAATTCAGATTATGTATGTTTGACTTCTAGTACATCCAAGGTTCTGTAATGCAGTAATTTACAAACCCCTCTTTTCAGTTGCAAACTTGTACTGTTATTACTATCCACTTCAAAAGACTATATGAGAACTAAATAAGAGATTAAATGTACGTGCAGAGGGTTGGGGTATGGTAAGTTCTTCATCAACACTGTTTATTATCATTGCTGTGAGTCTCACAGTGTCTGAGCTACAGACCAAAGATGTGTGGTTTCCCCAAGCTCACTGGGTGTAGGCTCATCTCCTCCCATTTGGTGGCATCTTCTGAGGGGCTTTTGGGAGCTGGTTAGGTCATGAGGGAAAACTTCTCATGAGCAGGATTAATGCCCTTTTAAAGGAAACCTCAGGGAATTGTCGCACTCCTTCTACCATGAGGTCACAAGGAGAATGTACCATCGGTGAAGCATAATGCACACACTCACCAGATATGAAACGGTCCTGATCTTGAACATCCCAGCCTTCAGAATCATAAGAAATCAGCTTTTGTTGTTTCTATGCCACCCATTTCTTCCGTTTTTGTCACAGCATCCTGAACCCATTGAGACAGGCTTTGACATCATGACCTAATTCTTTAAACTTGTCTTATTAGGACAAAGGCATAAAGGCCATATTTGTGTGACACCCAAATAAATATCTTTAGGGATCAGTGTTTCCCCTTGTTCACCTCCTTTCAGCTCTTCTCTCCCAGGCATGAACACTGATTGAATGGGCTTTTATCCTTAAAGGAGGAGGTTTGCCCAATCATATAAACCTGTGTTCAGATGCCAATTTAATCTCTACTGATGGAGAGGTTTTAGAAGCTTGCAGGCCTCCTTGCTGACCTCCACATCACACAAATAGATTTCTCCTGCACTTGTGTCCTACAGCCCCAGATTTGGAATGATGCTGAAGCTTTTTTATCTACACTTTCGGTGGTGAGTAGTTAGCAATGAGGAAACAGTGGGTATGTCAACTGGCTTGATTGTGGAAGTTTTTTCAAAGTATGTAACTATATCAAAATATCACACTGTATACCTTAAAATATACATTTTTATTTACCAAGTATGTATCAAACATTCAAGGTTTTCAGAATTTTTTTTAAGAATTTGAATTTTATAGCTAATTTTAGCTGGAGTTTCTGTGTTCAGTGTAAAAAAACAAAATTGTTAAGCACTATAAAATTGCATAAGCTATTTCATATGCAGAATTTGAATTTGTATGTGGATAAACAGGAAAGCGACCACTGTAGTTTTAGTAACTTCTTGAACTCCAAACATGCCTACCCAACCGCCTGGTTGAGGCTGCTGTGCTTGTTGCCAAAATCAGGGACTTCTCCTGAAACACCTGTTTGGGTCAGTGAGCCCAGGGCTACTCTTCAGTAGCAAAGAGCCAGAACCTCGTGTCACTATGTGGTGGAGGGGAAGTAGTTTACTCAGCATCTTGGGCCAAAGTTTCCATGCTCCTTCCATTGTGTGACTCTCCATGTGGCACCTTTCCCCACTTGGTTCAGAGAGAGAAATGATAGGGAAACCCAAGCTTACCAGTTTATCTCATTTCTACCCATGTACCCCTTACAAGGACTAAGCTCACAGGGCTCCTGAAACCTCTTGATGCTGTCTCAGTGGCATCTGAATGTTTTCCTTCTTCTTCACCCCATGAACACTTCTCTTTTAAGGGACTGTTATCCTTTCATTTGTGTCTTCAAATCAGGAGGTCTCCAAGCCTCCTGTCTCTCTTCCCTCCCATCCCTGACCATACAGCCCGCACATTGCTACCTGTTTTACCTCCCAGTCTAACTTCTTTGACTGAGAACAGTGTCCTTAGTCAGCCTACAGAGGACTGTGCCCCTGCATGGTTGGGTGTCAGTGTACCTGTGCAAGCCACCTCCCAGCTGGCTCCTCATGCGTGAGTCTGACTATCTTGAATCTCTTATCTTCCTAATAAATCCCTTGTTCCATAAGTTCTGATGGTAGCCAGTTATATTCTGTCTTTTGAAAAATCCCCATTATTTAAAACCCATTCCAGGCATGTATGTTCCTGTATATTTCAAACATATGCTGATTCATTTTATTGAAAAGAAACAGTCATTCCAGAGGACTTCTAAACCATGTTTTAAGAATATATTTTGCTGGGCAGTGGTGGCACATGCCTTTAAACCTAGCACTCAAGAGGCAGAGCCAGGCAGATCTCCATGAGTTCGAGGCCAGCCTGGGCTACAGAGTGAGTTCCAAGACAGGCTCAAAGCTATACAGAGAAGCCCTTTCTCTAAAAACCAAATATATATATATATATATATATATATATATATATATATATATATATA
>CABHPR010121882.1:7619-30250 GCA_902168415.1 Peromyscus melanophrys | reverse complement strand
ATATATATATATATATATATATATATATATATATATATATATATATAGTCACATTTTTCAAAATTCTCTTCTTTTGGATACTTAAAGGTAATTATGTGAGCCAGCTATCTCCCTAATAGTGTTCCTATGACCTCATATTCATTGTGTCAACCTCAATGTGAGGAATCCCACAGACACCCAGTGCATGTATTGATTTTTAAAACTTTTAGCAGTTTCTAGGATTAAAAGACTATGAAATATGATTATTCAATATACTATATTGGATAATTATTATCAAGTATCCATTAGGGCAGTTTATTCATTAGGTTTTCTTCTCTGATCATCCATCTAAGCACATTATTCAACAGATCATCTTCTCTAACATGACAAAAAAAGTCTTGAAAAAAGACCTCTGCCATACTAAATACTGAAATTACCTTTATTTCAGTGATTTGGGGAAGTATAATCAAGTGGAAAAGCAGCTCTTCAAAGTTAAAATGCTCCACCCCTGAGGAGTAGGAGCACTGAGTAAGGAGACATGGCAACAGCATCCGCCTTATTTGATCCTGGCCCACTCTGCCATCAGCTGTGTCCAGTACCTTCTCTCTTTTCTATTTCTTCCAAAGACCTCTGGCTTTCAGATCCTTTGCCTACACTCCCTTATGCTAGTCTTCCAAGCCCACAACCTTGCCCTTGAGCTCATAGCAAGATTCCTTCTTGTAGGATTTTCTGACAGCAGAGCTTTATTGCCTCACTATTACACTTTCTGTTTTGTTGCAGGTGTGCTTCTGGAATTAAAGGAAGGAAATAAAGGAACAAAGGTGTGTTAGTATAAAACAGCCTCACACTCAGGATCCCACAGTTAGCCCTGATTAAATGAAACAGAACAAAAAGACATGAATGACAGAAAGGGACTTGTAGGTGGTAAGAGGAGCTGGGGAGGGGGATTCACAGAGGGTCAGATGATAGTAATCAGAAAGCATTATATATGCATAAGAAATTGTCAAAGAAAAATTCTAATAAATGTTATTTTAAAACGAGGATAGGATGTTTGAATCTACAACCAATAGCAAGTTGAGTCTGCAACTCAAATTCAAGTGATAGAAACATGAGGATGTATAACATTCATAATGAAGCCAAGAGCTGGGATGCTGCTCTGCACCTGCCTTCTATAGTTCTCCTGACTTAGTCCTTCTCTCTGATTGCTTCATCCTCAAGACAGTTAGAACATGGTTATGGTAAATATGGGTGCCATCTTGAATATGTCAATAGTAAGACAAGGAAGGAATCTATTTGTTCCATATATAGATCAACTTTACCATGACAAGTAAGAAACAGAAGATTCAAATCCATCACATACCCAGAGGTGAGGAAGCTGGGTATATTCTACCAACAGCATGAATTATGACAGTAGACCACTAAGCACTCAGCCCATCCAACAATCCCCAAACCTTTTTTTTTTTTACAAACATAGGGAAGGGGAGCTCAGATGTCTGTCTGTTCTAAGTGCCTGTGGAGTTGAAAATGGCACTGGGTTCCCCAGGGGCTGGAGTTCCAGATAGTTGTGAGCCGCCTGACATGGGTGGGTACTGGGAACTGAACTGAACTTAGGTCCTCGAGAAGAGTAACTAGTGCTCTTAACTAACTGCTAAGACGTCTCTCCAGTCCCCTCTCAATTCTCATTAGCTTGTCAAAATAGTGGTTTGTCCCTCCCTCCTGATACAGGTCTATTGTGAGCTGACTTCTGGAATTTCTTTCTTACAGTCACTCAAGGACTTCTGCTAAGGTGTTTTCTCAATGTAAGTTTTCACAATAATCACAGCAATAGAAAGACAAGGTGGCTAACAATACACTTGCCTTCCAAGCTTCTGTCTGGCAGTAACGATGCTCATTTCCACCCACATTTCATTGGCAAAGAAAGGCAGATGGCCATGCCAAATGTCATGAGAAGGAGCAGACACACAGCTTTTTTCTGTACCCAGAAAGTAAAGACCCTGACTCTCTGATACATTACTAAACCCCTCTTTATTCTTTACTTATGCTCCCCAACAGGACATATTAGAGTTTCTCATAACTTATATGGCCATTATCAAGTAACACTAGTCCATCTGTTTAGTTAATAGTCTAATGCCAGGACCCCAAGCTCCACTGACTTTAAAATCTCAGCCCATACCAGCTTGTATAATATGCTGAATTTGAAAGACATCATTAGAATATCTGTGGAAGCCCAGCTGGGAGACAAGTTCCCACATTTTATGACAGGGTATTCTTGAGGAGAGAAGGATAAGAGATATTAGATAGAAGGATAAAGGGGAGAGAAACAGATAGAAACACAGGATAGTCTTGGGAGGGCCTGGCTCCCTCATTACTATTATCCACCGGCCCCTCCTGTTTCTTCTAAAGGGCCATTTATAGGAATGCCAAGGAGTGGAGCAGAAGACCAGCTAAGTATAGACCCTTCCAATCACCTAGTAACCATGCACATGATCAACCAATTCTCTAATGCAACTCTACTGGGTAAAGCAAGCTCAGATCTCATTAGGAAAACTTTGTGGGCCTCCACAACTCCCCCTTCTTGATATAATAAAGGCCCCCTGCCCAGGCTCCTCAGATAGATTGTGACTGTTTTAGGTCATTCTTCTTGATTAAGTTTACATGCATAGATTCAGGAAGCTATCAAGAAGAAAGTTGCCTGTCTTTGGCCACCAGCCTCTGGCAAGAAGGGATACAGAGACTAAGTCAGCTCTGACTCAGGTCCCTACTGAACTTGCAAATAATCCACAGTGATCTCCATAGCTGCCACACCTCCCAGTAAAGGTGTAGAGGATAATAAAGATGGAATATCCTTTTTGGAATGGGTCTAAGGTGACTATAGCAGTCTCAGCTACACCAAGCCTGTTTCCTGGATCAAAACTCTCTCCTAACAGATGTTCAATAAAAATTTCAAGAGACTATTTTGATTCCCAGAAGAAAACAGTCATTTCAAATCACTTCAAAGTATCCACTCAAGTAAACACAAACCCATGCTAATTATAGAAACACTTTTACAAACGAACTCAATTGTGGGGGGCTTATCCCTTTGTGAGAGGCCGATCCCTTTCTAAATAGAAACAGAAGGAGTGGAAAGTTCTAGGAAGAAGACAGAAAAACTCCCCTAATTATGACACCTTCATTTAAGTTTTCCAGGGGCCACTGAGATCATAAAATTATATTTTAAGCTATCATAAAAAAGTATTCAAATATATCTGAACATAAAAGAGTAATAAAAACTTCAAGATGACTCTAATTTGATTGATTTGGTTTATTCTTTAAAAATTAATGTTATCTAATTTGTCATGGAGTAATAAAAACAATTTATATTACATTCAACATCTATACTTTTTACAAACTTACGTTTAACATTTACACTTTTTACAGACTTACATTCAAAAGGAAACTCTCTAGGACTATTTTACAAACTTATATTCAAAAAAAACTTTATAGAACTTCTTTATAAACTTTTAGCACATATCTAGAAGAATCTCTTAAAAGAACTAACTTTAAATTCAATATCAAACTCTATTAGCAAACATCTAGAAGAGATTTCTTTTTTTTTTTTTTTTTTTTTTTTTTTTGGTTTTTCGAGACAGGGTTTCTCTGTGTAGCTTTGCGCCTTTCCTGGAACTCACTTGGTAGTCCAGGCTGGCCTCGAACTCACAGAGATCCGCCTGCCTCTGCCTCCCGAGGGCTGGGATTAAAGGCGTGCGCCACCGACGCCCGGCCTAGAAGAGATTTCTTAACAGAACTATCAACAAGACAGGGAGTACACAAATCATTTCTACAGTTCAGAGTTTATAGTCAGCTTTGATATCATTCTGAAAGTTTTCCTGACAGTTTTAAATCAGAGCCTAATTCATCAGTGGCCCTAAGCTTGACTGAGGGTAAAATTCCCTCTTCTTAATTTTTTAAAGCTGCTTTTTAAGATTATCATGAGTGTTTCAGTGATGCCAATGTTTCTCTCTTGCATTTCAAGCACCACCCAAGTTTGTTTTTTTTTTTATTTACCCATAAGTTTTTCCTGTTTTCATACTCAAAGCAATTTCCCAGTGTATGGACCTCTTTCCCTAGCTTTCTAAAGGGTTTCAAAGTGACTTGTTGACAAACAGTATTAGCATTTTAATTGCCTCCTGATAGGCAAGCTGTTCACCTGTTTCTAATTCTCAAGAGGCAAACTAACAAAGCTTATGGAAAACAATAGCATTTAGCGCTGAAAAAAAAACACTGAAAAAAAAAAAAAACCCAGAGTTTGGGGGCAGTGTAGTACTGGCATCTCTGTTACATACTTCATTTCCCAAACTGCCTTTCTCTATACCATCACACTGTTATAAACTACATCATGGACTACATTTCCCAAACTGCCTTTCTCTATATTGTTACACTATAATGAATGAACTACATTTCCCATGCTGTCTTTCTGGTCCACCACACTTCTGTTTCCATTTACACAGTTTGTGTTCATACTGAAAATCAAGATCAAGCAAGCTTTTTTCCTCATGGGAAGTTTCTCTTCTCCCTGAGCTGGCATTGAAGGTGTATTTCCTTCATCTGGCACTTTTCCCAGAGTGGGCCACATCTGTCTGCCTGCATGCACTCAGACAGGAGTTTAGTAACTCTTTGCTCCCCCACCTTACTGGGTCAGTGAAAAAAAATAAAGGGAGTACTTGAAAAAGGAACTTTTTAAAAAAGTTTTTTTTTTCCCCCAATAGATCTCCTGCTTGTCCCCGCTTGTCCCTTCCCTCGAGATGAAGAGTCCCTGGTGCCTTAGCTGAGGATCGGTTTCTCTGCTAACTGCTTTCTGTTCTGGGGGTAAGGGCTTGAGTCCTCAAAGCCACCACTGCTGCCTTGATGCCAGCAGCTCCTCTCCAGGTCCCAGACTGCCTCTGCTGCGGCTCCACCCTGGGGGAAGCTGTCCCTGCACAGCTTTCTGCCTGCACTTTTTCAGGCACAGGCTCTGGCTGCAGGGGATTCTGGATGCTGTTTTTCTAATACCGGCTTGAAGGGGAGACAGGACCAGCAGAGAGGATTTGTCATATTCCAAAAGGTTTTGTGATTCTCTAGGGCAATTACAGGTGATTTTCTCATTCTAATAAAATTTCCAGGTGAGTTTAATTTTGCCCTTGCAGGAAGAAAAGAGAGCTGAGAAGGAGAGATCTAAAAAGCTTTCAATTTTTTAGGGAGATATTGCTAAGTTTTTTACAAGAAAGCTTTCAATTTCTGAGAGAAAGATTACTAGGCTTTTCCCAAGACTTCTGTTCCCTATTCTTGGCTTCATGGCCAAGGAAATTAATTCTGATGGTACAATGTTTTCATACAGTAACAATGTCAATGGAGTGAAGAGTTTTATTTCACCTGCATCTACCTCAGGGAAAATTCTTTCCTCTGCTGCTCAGGACTTAAATCTAAGCTGTTCACAGGCCAAAAGCTTCCACAGGAATCTTTTTCTGGCCCATTTTCTTTCATAGTATTTTTTTCATGACTGTGATTCTTCCCCAGGAATTTGCGTGCAGATTCCCAAGAGCACAGCTCTTCTGTCTTGCTGCTTTTCTTACCCTAAGCTTTTTTTCACTATATTCCTACAGCCTACCTTTTATTTTTTTCCTTAATTTTTATAGATAGAAATTAAGAGAGAGAGAAAAAGAAAGAAACCTAGATAGAGAGATACATGCTGCAGTCTCACTGTTCAACTTCAGCATTCAGCCGCATTACTTTCACTCCCGAGAATAAAATACCATCGCCTTTGTTTTTAATTCCTTATTGGGCATGCCTCCTTACACCGGCGATGCCCCCTCTCTCCTTTCACCAAGTCCTCTGTCCCTGTTCAGGTGCCATCTGTGGGAGCCCAGCTGGGAGACCAGCTCTCACATTTTACAACAGGGTACTCTTGAGGAGAGAAGGATAAGAGATATTAGATAGAAGGATAGAGAGGAGAGAAACAGACAGAAACACAGGATAGCCTCAGGAGGGCCTGGATCATTATCCACTGGCCCCTTCTGTCTCTTCTAAAGGGCTCTTTATAGGAATGCCAAGGGGTGGAGCAAAGACCTCTCCCTAGCTCAGCCAAGTGTAGACCCTTCCAATCACCTAGTAACCCTGCACATGGTCAAGCAATCCTCTAATGAAGCTCTGCTGGGTAAAGCAAGCTCAGATCTCACTAGGAAACCTTTGTGGGTCTCCACAAATATGTTTATATGATATAGAGGAAAGATTAGGGTTTTCTTTGTCTAGATATACTGCCATTCCCATCCACTGCTGTCCCATTCTTGGAACAAGAGGTAATTAAAACTTTATTCTATCAGACATTGATCTAGAAGGCTATAAATAGGGCAATGAATAAGACAGACCCATTTTTTTTACCTTTATCAAGCTTAAATTCTATTTGATAAACATGCAATATCATAGTGATAGCTTCTAGAGTAAAGAATTTAGTAGGCCAGATAGTCAGCAAGTGTAATGGAAGAGCTACTTAAGTACCCAGTGAAAGTGACATTTAAGTAGAAATGGGGTAAAGTTAGGGATAACCAGAGAAAGAATTTCCAGCTCCAAAATTCAGAAAAGCAAAAGCCCTCTGACCCACATGCTCTGGATTATTGAAAAATAGCAAGAGGAGTCTGCAGTGTGCACAGGTCGGGGAAGGAGAGCAGAAAGACATGAGACTGGAAGAAACACAGGGAGCCAAGGCTTGGTACAGCATGTGTCAGGATCTCTTGATTGCTGTGATGAAGACAGATGGAAAGGGCAAAGCCAGGAGTCTAATATGAATGGCTAAATGGTCTTATAATTTAAAAAAAAAAAACAAAAAAACCCGGAACCAGATATTGGGGTGAAAGCTGAAAGATCAGAGGGATAAAATAAGCCATCCACAAATTCTAACCACTAGGAAATCCTCAGCCCAAGAGAGAGCTACTTCCTGTATACTCATGCCTATATAACTTTCTGTGCCCTGCCATCTTACTTCCTCTCTCCGCCCAGCTATATCACTTCCTGTCTGTCTGTACAGACCTCCAGATCTCTATGATTAACTAATGCTGAGATTAAAGGCATGTGCCACCATGCCTGGCTCTGTTTCCAGTGTGGCCTTGAACTCACAGAGATCAGGATGAATCTCTGCCTCCTGAGTGCTAGGATTAAAGGTGTGTGCTACCACTGCCTGACCTCCATGTTTAATACAGTGGCTGGCTTTTTCCTCTGATCCCTAGATAAGCTTTATTAGAGTGCACAAATAAGATATCACCACACAGGAGGAAGGAGACCAGTTAGCAAACTACTGTAGAAATCTAGGTGACAAATAGTCACTTGGCCCAGAGTGGTAAATTCCACATCCTCAAGTACAGGCCCAGTAGAGGAGGAAGGGGAAGTTGCTACTTGGTGGTGGGAAGTTAAGACAGAAGATTTTTATGGAACTAGAGCAATCTTCATCTCATAGAAATATCCTGTGGGTATGGAACATGCCACTTGTTGATTTGCTCACTCTTTGGTCACCTTTGTGTGGTTTCTGAGACCGCTGCTGGTAATTGCATACCTGCATTTCGCTGGACAGAGTCAATGCCCTCCACCTGACCCTTTGTGATCTTTCCCACCCTCCTTGCTTCCAGTATTCTATGTGTTGGCTTGGACTGCAGGACAGAATTTAGAGACTGGCTCTCACTTTAAAAGTACAACTGTCCTGCCAAATTCAGGAAGTTCTGGTTACTTTCAGTGGTACCTAGACTACCCCACCATCTGATGGTCAGGAGCCAACCACAGATTTTCTGTTGGGCTTGAGTGAAAGTCCTAGTCCGATGTTCTGTCTCTCCAGAAGATAAACCGAGTCCCTGGAGTCTTTCTCACAAAGCTCCACTCTTTGAGAAGAGGGGGAAGCACAACCCTCCCTCTCTCATTAGTTGGGAGGAAAGCTTTTACAACATTGGCAATTTTCAGAGATTTCCCTCCAAACATCTCTAACTCCTGCCTTATTATTCCTTTTTGCTGCAGACCAGAAGGGAGTGATAAGCAAGTTTGTCTCTCTTGGACAGTCCTGCCAAATGTCCCACTGCTTAGCACCATGGTATGGGTCACTCATAACCTAACTGCAGAAGCCACAGGTCTGGATAAAAACTGTTTTCTATCTTTTTGTCACTGAGTCTAGAGTAGAGCAAATAAGACATCTTGAGTACAAAACTTGAGGAGGTGTGTGCTTCCAGGGCCATGCTAGTGCAAGATTGGTCCTTCCTGGCCAGACAGAGCCTCCCTAATGCTGTCACCTACATCCCTCACAGTCCTCATGATTCTCCACAAATTCACAGTCAAACAAAAACAAAGTAAAGCTAATTTAGACAAAAAGGGTATTTTTTTAGAGGACATTCTACCGAGTAACTCCCGGAATCACAGACTGCTGAAGGAACGAACTTGAGGAGTAGGCAGTGTAACCCTACCGGTAACAGGGCCAGAAGACTGCATACCTAGCCCCGCTTCCTCTTTGGAGACACATCTGAGCTTGCACTGGCCCTGCATGAGGGGTGTATGATGAATCAGTTCTCCTGTAACTGTGGCCCTGGAGTGTCCGGGAAATGGTTTATCACTTACCTGCAGCCACTGCAGCTTTCACCGTTCAACCCACCACCTTGCAGGCCAGGTTGTCAGGGACACATGAATGGCACAGTCCAGGCTGCATGTCCACAAAGCAGGGAACTTTAACAAAAGGTTGACCATTTCGAATGTTTTTATGAAAATGGGCATTGCTTCAGTCTGTTGGAGATTCCGCATATACACAGGGCCGTAGACTCTGGGAAGCTGAAAACCACTGAGATATGAAAACCAAGCTGTCCATCTGGACAGTAAAATACCTGTAAGTTGTAGTAAGTTCTGTGAAAAAAGCAAAAATAGGAGTTGACAAGGAATATAAGAGTGAAACCACCTTAAATTACAATCTAAAGCAGTGGTTCTCAACTTTCCTAATGCTCCGACCCTTTAATACAGCTCCTCATGCTGTAGTGACCCCCAGCTATAAAATTATTTCATTGCCACTTCATAACTGTAATTTTCCTACTGTGATGAATCATCACGTAAATATCTGACATGCAGGATTCTCATATGGGACTCCTGAAAAAGGGTCATTTGACGCCCCTCAACCTGTGATGACCCACAGGTTGAGAACTTTTGGTAAAGGGAAAAAGCATGAACTGTGACCTAGAAAAGGGAAGAAGCCAGCTCCACAAACGTGGTCACAGGCAGAGGGAAGAACAAAGGCAGAGGTCTCCCAGTTTTGTGGGGGGGGGAGTATGGAGTACGCCAAAACTAAAGGTAGCTGGGACACAGAAGGGATGTGGAGATAGGAGCAGACTCATAGGCCATGGTTAGAGGTTTATATTTTATTCCAAGCATAATGGGAAACCATTGCAAGTTTGGGGCAGGTAAATAAAGGGATTTAATTTCAGTGTGTTTTATTTTGGTTTTGGTTTTGGTTTTTGTGTTTTGATGAAATCACTTTTGCGATTATCTAGAGAAGTAGCTGTTGGAAGTGCTGGCAGGGTGTTGGTGGCTAATAGAGGTCACAGCAGTGGTAGGGATAAAAATGTATCTGTTGTATACATTTGGTGATACAGTTAATGGCTTGAATTTAAATCCTTGGGGGTGAACAGAGATTTCTGAACCAAATCACTGAAAGAGTAGTTGCAGCTCCACTGAAACATGGAAACCCAGGTTGGTAATCAAAGGTTGAGGGTTCTGTTCCATTGGCAAGGTCATGAAATGGGCAAGGCTTCAATGAAAATGGAAAAGTGACCTCAAGAATCTGCACAAACCTATTTGGGAGGCACTGCAAATGAAGTCAATATTGAGCACCCCGAGACTCTCGGGGTCCGGGAACACTTTGCTGGCTTTTATCTTTGTCCTCACTACTCCATCCCCACACCTTTATTACTTTTTGTTATTGCCAAATGTTCAAACACGCATAAAAGTACATGAATAAAAATTTACAAGACACCTGTATGTTCTCCATCCAGATTTAACAAATGTTAACATTTGACGATATTTGCTTCAGATCTTCTTAAAAGTATCACAACACACACAGCTCTACTCACTCATCCCATTCCTCTAACCGTATGATGCCATTTATACAAAATCTGAAAACACTCAACAGTCTACATGTACGTGGAGGAAAGTTACAAACACAAGCATTCAGAGCAGCCAAGAGCAGAATTTATTTTTTTACTTTCTAATTTACATTAAATGTAGTATGATACCAGTATATTAGAGGTACCTTGGTCATTTTGGAGAGTGGCTTTTCCCCTTACTTGAAATCTTCCAAGAAATCTACAGCTGTATAACTCGGATACACTGAGGCAAACCTTAGTTTTCAGCTTCTGGAGTCAAAACTGGCATGCCTCTGCTGGAATCTACACCATGAATGCAGGCAAGCTGAACATTTGCAACATACTCTCTTTTGGAGAACAAGCGTCTAGAAACCCTATTATGAGCCACAGGGCCATCAACACTTTTGTTAAAGTCCAGGATCTACAGACTCTCTCCTCAGAGATCCCAGACTCTAACACCATTTCCTGTGCATAAAACAAAAGGCCTATCTCTCACCCCAGCCTCCTGCTTCTAGGAAATTTTGGTTCCTCCCAAGTTAAACATCCCTTGTGTTCCTTTAACACACCAAATCTCCTGCTTTGGACAAGCCCATCTCCATCTGCTTTGTATATACTGAAGGCTCCCCACACATTCCCGTAAGTCAGAGTAAAGGAAGCTGATGTTCAGCACAAGAAGCACTGACTACACAAATATGTCTTTCTTGTTTTCCCAGTGAACTAAGAGACAGGTGAGTAACATCTGGTTGCCTTCTCACTTCTAAAATGGGTTTTGCTGACTGTGCTCTGCAAAGCATGCCTGCGTCCGTCAGCCACTCACAGTGGGTTCTTTCTATTCCACCAGTACCTGATATTTTAATTCCCTTAATGGAATTAAGTGGCAAATGATGGGCTCCTGGCCATTTGGGATTTTCACTCATTACTTTCACTTTCTTGCATCTTGGAATCTTAATTCCAATATTGTTCTATTTGTTTCAGAAATGCTCATTTCATTTTCTTGCTCTATATTTCATTGGTGAACTCAAAATAGTACTAGGGGAATGAAAAAGTATTTTGATCAATATAGTGGAATAATTATTTTTACATTTATTCAGTGTGTGTATACACATAGACACCTGAACATGGGCGCTGAGCGCATGTGTCTTGGTGTATGTGTGGAGGTCATAGAATGACCCACAGGTGTTGTTCTGTTCTGTCTCTTTATGTTGGTTCCAGAGATTAAACTCTGATTGTTAGGCTTGGCAGAAAGTGTCTTTGAGTCATCTTGCAGACCTCAATAAGACAGAATAAAGAAGAAGAAAACAAAATACATTTTGATTACCAATAAAAAATTTTTGCCTCTCTAAAGAAAATGCAAAATGATAGCCCTGAAAAGTCATCTCCATACTCCACCTGAGTCTACCTATATCCATGTCCTCATAGTCTTCCTAAATCAAAATGTATTTCTCAAGGAACAGCCAAGCAAGCTAGGCCGAGTGGTTTCATGTCTGCAATCCCAGCTACATGGGAGGCTGAAGCAGGGAGCTCTCGAGGTCAAGGCCACTGTGCACGACCTAGTAACACTTCCTCAAAATAAAAAGTGAAAGGTGCTGAGGACCAGCTTGGTGGAAGAGAACTTGCCTGGAATGAACTGGGCCCAGCGTTCAGTTCCTGGTACTGAAGAGAAAAAGGTGAGGAGGGAGTCAAGTGGAAACCAAGCACAGGAATATACATTATCACTCACTAACATTATCCATGTGTGCCTCCAAACTTGTACGTAAGGTACAGAAAGGCTGTATTATGGGATTTTGTGGTATAAAAGAACTACAACTCTGTTCCTCAGATACGCTGAGTTCTTCAATCTGAGCAGAAACTCTAGCAAACTGACTCACAGACTGACCCACACCAGCAGGAAAAGCTCTTCGTACCTCCTCTGTGGGAACCTTTGCCAGCCATGTTTCATTTATTTCAACACGTCTCTTCTTCAATTACTGGAGAATTACCTAAAGATTTGTACTTCTCATGGACTCTTCACTTACAGGGTAATTGCTTACAAGGACATTTAAAAGTATCCAGAACCAAGACAATATAGCCAAATTTTAGGTCATTGAAGACTGCTTTTTTTCTTTCTCATTTTCATATCCAAGCTTGCCAAATATAAAAGTGGGACTTGCAGTTCACTTAGGCTAAGTTCAGACACAGACCTGAGAGCTCTCTGAAAACATGGTCAATTCATTTTTGCATTTCCCTTCCTAGAATATGCATGGCGCCCAATAGGCATGCAATAAATATTTGAGAATGGAAAGTTTTGTGTCTGGACACTTTCAGATACAGCGGAGCACACAGTGGAGCAGAGGTGCCTCTCCATCTCCTCCAGCCCTTAGATCTCATTCCCTCCGCAGCACTGGGCACTCCACCTCCCTCTTTTCCCACACTCTCCCAAGCCTGAATCCCTAAAAGGTTGAATTCAAGAAGGCAGGACTGGACAACTCAAATGTCTCATTAAGAAATATGCCTAAAGATGAAATTACAGCTCTCAGGCCAGCACTCAAAACCCTGGAATCAAAAGAAAGAAAGGAGGAGGAGGTGGGGCAAAATTATGCGATTTGACCATGGTTACTTATCCAGCAAATGTTTCTGAAAGCTACTAACTACTAATTGTGGTAAAGGGTTTTAAGCCGGGAAATGGCGAGTCTCTCTCTTTTCCTGACGCTCTGTAATTCATGTGCAGCTTTCGATGGCACTCTATCTTAAATACAATAATATTTTAGAAAAATTTGAACACTCTAAGTTAACAGGTATGCCAATTTGGAGCCAGAAGACATGCAACTCCAGAGATTTTAAATAATTTAATAAGGCGTTACCATTTTTCTAAGGTTCTGTGGATTTCTCTCTCCCCCACCCCAATCAGCCTAAAAAGCTCTACCATGTGGCCTAATTCAAGGCTTGCAGGCAGGAGAAATTACTGACTTCATTATGCCTGCCTGGTGCTCTCCAGTAAAAGCGTTGGGCACTAGGCGTTCTCATTCTGGGAGGCTCTGCAGAAAGCTTTGCGCTGACAGATCTCCACTGGCTCCTTATGAAAAGCAACAGAGAGAAGGAGGTTATGGTCTATTGTGTACCAAGCTCAGAGGTTGGTGTCCCCCAACCCCCAACCCTTTGCCTTAGAAAAGCCCACAGCAGGGCCTAGTCATGCTCGAGTCATAATGGCCCTTAGGCCACTGCATACTATTCAAGGCCTGCTGAAGAAAGACGAATGTTGATTATTATTGCCATTAATGGTATTACTGTTATTGTTGTTATTATCCAATGCTTATGGAATAAGCATTCTGTGGTCGTTTGACACATTCCCCTGCTTTCCCTGTGGTGTTCAGCACAGCCGGTTACTTGTCCACAGGGAACAAAGTAAAAGGAAAGCTGGAGACATTTCATGAACTTCTTTCTGGCTTGAGTAAATGCTTTGCTTTACTGGGAAGGATAAGAAAACAGGATAAGAATAGAGTTGAGCCAGCGAAGCTGGTGTCTGGGAGATAACGATCCCAATTCTTGGTGGCTTAATATAGTGACAGTCCATTTCTCACCCACCTGAGGTTTAAGCTGGGGATGACCACTGAGCAGACGACATCCTTCCAGTCACCAACCACTGGCCACAAGTGTCTTCCACTTTACCAAGTTCATCTTAATTGTGATTCAATGTCTTGGCAAAGACTACCAAGGGAGTTGCTGAGGCTGGATGAGGATAACGGGGATTCCAAGATGACAGTATGATGGCCTTGAAGGCAAACATATTTGTGTTGTGAAAGATGATGGAAAGTTCCAGAGGGAGCCTCTCTGTCTCTGTCTCTGTCTCTGTCTCTCTGTCTCTCTGTCTCTCTCTCTGTCTCTCTCTCTGTCTCTCTCTCTGTCTCTGTCTCTCTCTCTCTCTCTCTGTCTCTCTTTCTCTCTCTCTGTCTCTCTCTCTCTCTCTCTGTCTCTCTCTCTCTCTGTCTCTCTCTCTCTCTGTGTGTGTGTGTGTGTGTGTGTGTTCAAGAATAAGAATTTTAAAAGTGAAAGCAGATAAGAAATTATCTGATTCACTTGGCCCTAGGAAAAAAATATGAAGAGCAGTTGTGTACATTTCCATCAGGAGGCTGAGAAAGAATTACTGATAATTATGAAGCAAGAACATGAACATGACACAGTTAGTCACTTAAGTAAAATAAGCCTTAGACAAGAAAATAAAATTAGAGTGTACCTTTGACTTTATAGCAAAAAATATTTAGACATCAAAATGTAAACAGTAAACATTAATTTGATGTCTTGGTGAAGGAAAAGGAGAGAGAGAGTAAGTCATCATTTGTTATAATATGAACTCACAGTCATGTCTGAAATAGATAAATAAGGTAGTTGTTATTAGAACTATGGAATTATGAAAATGTCTTAATCATATGGAATTAGAATTGCCATTTGAAACTATGTAATTAAATGCAATGCAACTAAAAGTGAACAGGATGGCCTCTGAGAGCAGCTGTATTGATGAGGATGGAACAAAGGGCTTTTGTTGTTACCTGTGAGTGTTAAAAAAAAGATCTCACTGTGTGTTCTAGTTTGATAATGCAGCAGTCTCTCAACGTCTGCTGAGAAGCCACACTAGGTAATTCTTTTACATTTGAGGTAAGAGGCAGTAGATAAGAAATGGGCTTTGGTGGCCAGCGAGACTGCCCAGTGGGCAAGGTGCTTGAAGACAAACTTAATGTCCTGAGTTTGATGATCTGGAGCCTATAGGATAGAGAGAGGAGAAAGAATTCTACACATCAGGCTGGCCTCCACACACATCCTGGTACACACACACACACACACACACACACACACACACACACACAATAAATGTTAAAAAAAATTTTTTTAAAGAAACAGTCCTTGGGTAAAATTGCCATAGTACAAAATGGTTAGTGTAAGCAGGGAGTTAATGTGAGGACTTTGGAAAGAGTGCGTCTTCTGCCCTGTACTAGCAGAGAGGCCGGGACAGCAAGCATCAGATGGGATGTTATGCTTACTGTAATGAAGACCTCATTTGTGACCATATCAGGAGAACATTGCAGTGCAGAGACAGAGGTGAGAGCTGTCGGCTGTGGAGAAGCATGCAAACGAAAAGGAAGACTGAAGACAGAGCATATTTTAAAACAATTCATTGGAAAGAGAAGAAAAGATCAAGTGGGAAATGGAAGGGAATTTGAGGTCAAGTGACATAATTTTTGCTTGTTTGCTTGTATATTTTTAAGTTAGGAAAGGCTTTGTGTGTTTCTATGGTGAAAGCAAGGGGAAAAACACAGAATAGAAGATTCTAGAGAGAAAAATAACAGAAGGTGGTATTTGAGAAGACAGAAGGGGGTCTTAAGACTAGACTTCAGGGAAGAGGTGGAAGTGGATGAGTGCCTCATCCGTGGATGATTCTCGCCGCTCACACTCAGTTCTCTGTCTTATCCCCTCCATTTCCTGATCTCAATTTGCTGATCAAACTCAGTGTAGCACTGAGTTTTCTCTGTGTGCAGTGATTCCAACTATGAAGACTTATGTTTCTGTCCTTCTACAGGAAGTATCTTCCTTTTATTCCAATTCTTTTTAAAGTTTATTTTATTTTATTAAAAATAGATTTTTCTTTCATGCAATGTATTCTTATGTTTTTGTTGCTGATGGTGACATGGGCCAAAACCCCTTCTTTTTTGGCAAACCAACAGCCTAAATCCTAAAATAACCCCAGATTCATATTGGGCTCAGCCCTCCTTACTCAGCATTTTACTTTTCAGTTTCAGTTAGCCACCACCAACCAAAGCTTGTAGAAAATAAATGAAAAATTACAGAACTAGGCAATTCATAAATCTTAAATTGTTCATTGTTCTGAGTAGCATTGTGAAAACGTATGTGCTCTGATCCATCCCACCTAGAACATCAAGTATCTATGTGTCCCTGGTATCCACATTGTATGTATTACCCTCTCATTGGTCACTTAGTACAGATCTCTGTTATAACACCATCAGTGTTACAATGTTGTGCCCAGCAAGAATGATGATTGTTTGGACATGCCAAGAAGAAGCCACAGAGTGCTTCTTTAGGTGAAATGTGAAATCCTTCAACCTAATAAAGAAAGAATAAAGTCATAGGCTGAAGCTGGTAAAACCTATGGGAAAGTGATGATTTAATCTCTTATTGTGGCTAATTTTTAAGTTAAACTTTGTCATAGACATGCATGTATAGGAGAAAAAGATTACATATCAAGTTTATCCCAATTTTTGGGCTCTGGAACAAATCCCATGAAAATAAGGGGGAATTACAGTTTTTACAACTGTTATGAAATTGTGAGAAGGTTCTAACGATCAGCTAATTTTAAAAACAAACAAACACCAACCACCCTATCAAGGAACAGGACTACTCAACTTCTACTGAAATCTTAACATATTAGACTCATTTATTCTGAGATGCATTTAAAAATTGGTCACAAAGATAGTGAGGCATATATATTGATACTGAATATTAGCTTAAGTAGGAAATAAAATTAAGAAATTCTGTCTAAGCCAGGTGGTGGTGGCTCACACCTTTAATTCCAGCATTTAGGGGACAGAGATAGACAGAACTCTGAGTTCGAGGCCAGTATGGTCTACAGAGGAGTTACAGGACAGCCAGGATGATACAGAGAAACCCTGTCTCAAAAAAACAAAAATAAAAACAAAAACAAAAAAGAAAGAAGAAAAGAAAGAAAAGAAAAAAGAAAGAAAGTCTGTCTAGAGTTCCAGAAAAAGAAATTGTCCACAAGAAATATCCGAAGAGATAACACCTGAAAATGTTCCAAAATAGTCACCTTATCAATAAACCCAAGAAGATCAAAACCCCACACTTGAACTACAGTGGTGTTTGGGAGGCCATGAAGAAGTTTTAAAAGGAAACCATGTAAGAAGAGATGTCACCATCCAGAGACTTCTGAGATTAGCAGAAGCCAGAGAAACTTCACCTTAATCTGTTGAGAGAATGCAGCTGTTGAAGCAGAATGATGTACCACTCAAAAATATCCTTCAAAACTGAATGTAGAAAAGAAGGCATGGTGCTTCCCACCTATAATTCCACCACTTGAGAAGCTGAGACATGAGTATTACAAGTCCAAGGCCAGCTTGGGTTACATAGTGAGACCTCATATTTATATATATATGTGTGTGTGTGTGTGTGTGTGTGTGTGTGTGTGTGTGTGTGTGTGTGTGTGTGTGTATGTATGTTTTCAGTCATATAAAAATTTCCAAAGTTTATATTTTGAAAAGAAAGAAAATCATGCCAAACTGAAAGTCAGGAGCAAAAAGAAATGAAGATCAAGTAAAATGGCATCAGTGTGTTAAATCTTATGCAACACTGACTTATAAGAAAATATAGTGAGGCAGATTGGGCCCCCATGTCCATAAAACAGCACTCTAAGAATTTCACTGTTCTGGAGGGTGAGAATAGTAACTTGGGAGTTCTAGAGGCTAAATCTGTCTGTTATTGTTTTATGATGCCTTTTGAAGAATACAGCTGTCACTCCACATGGGGCTGCATGCTTACAACCACACACTCATGAGGCAGAGGCAAGAGGACCTTCGCAAGACTGAGGCCAGCCTGGGTTACAACATGACCTTGTCTTAAAAGTAAAAACTGAAAGAAAAAAAAAAAAACAAAATTAAATACAACACGCCAAAAAGTATAATAAGTATAAATGGACTCCAGGCAATATTTACCTCTTCGGTTTCTGGGGGCTGCAGAGTGAACAGAAAAATTGATCCTGTAATAGAATGGAAATCCCAGGAGCCCTTTGTAAATGTTAATAAAATGTAAAAATCTCCATTCAATCTTATTAATAAAAGTCTCAACTAAATACTTTCAGAAATAGGAAAGCTTCAGCTACATAAATTACAAATATTAAGAAGACAATATAAATCAGGAAGGTTTAAGAGAGAGAGAAAGAGAAACTAAGTGTGAGTGTGATGGCATTTTCCCATAATCCTAGCATGTCAGAGGCTGAGGCAGGAGGCTCTGGGCTCAAGGGCAGACTGAGTGTCTTAGTTTCTTTTCCCATTGCTGAAATAAAATACTCTAATTAAAACAATTTAAAGGAGGAAGGGATTGTTCTGGACCACAGTTACAGGTTGCAATTAATTATGGTAGGGAAGACACAGCAGCTGAAGACTGAAGAAGCTAACCACATCACATCCAAAGTCAAGAAGCAGAGAAGACAGAGAGTCATACTCGCGCATGCACCCAGGCATGTTTGCACTCAGTTCACTCTGTATTCAGCCCTGGTCCTGTAGATAATCAAAATGGGTCTTTCCACATCACTTAAATGCAATCAAGACAATCCCTGACAACCAGAGCCAGAGGCCCTTATCCCAGGTCATCCTAGCTTCTTCTGAGTTAACAAATAAATAGCAATCCACCACATTGGGTTGCATAATGAAAGTCTGTCTCTAAAAACTGAGGGCTGCTCATATAATTCAATGGTAGAATATTTACCTAGCATGTTCAAAGGCCTGAGTTGATTCCCAGTTTCACAAAAAAAGTATAAAATATTTATTAGATCTGAATAGTCCCATAATTAGAGGAATAAATTTGTAGTTTAAAATATCCTCACAAAGTTGCTTCAGTACTGATTTGTTTTTTATTGTGGCATAATTTTCATAGAGTAAAATTCTACTTCTAAGAGTACGTTCATCCCTGTCATGTGTCCACATCAAGATGGAGCATACAGAGTAGTTCCCTGAGCCCTGGGCGCCCTATGAATTTTTCTAGTTTACTCTCTCCATCCCACTCTACTCCTAGCAACTCTCAGAAATTTACCCAACCTACATTCTGCCTTTCCCAGACTCTCACAACAGATGGCTATAATCTGAGTTTTTAATACTCAGCATGAAGGTTTGGAGGGTCTTCCATTCTATTGTGTATTTGCATGGTATTAAGATCAATCCACATGAGGCTATTTAATGGGTAATAGATTAAGATATAAATTGAAGAAATACACTCACGAATACAGAATGGAGCAGACAGCTGAAGTCGTCCTCTGATCTGACTGGAGGCCAGTCCACCTGGCGGTTTGATCAGACCAGGAATCAGGCAGAAGGGAAAAGGGGCTTACCTTTTTTTTAAAAAAAAAAAAAACAAACCTTTTTTTTATTATTAAGAAATTGTCTATTCATTTTACATACCAACCACAGATCCCCCCTCCTCCCTCTTCCCACCCCCCAGCCTTCTGTTTGGAATCTAGTGCCTAAGGTGTGACCTTGAGCAGCCTTGGTGCAGTGGGTAGGGGCTTGAACTTCCCTTACCTTTTAAGAGGTCATGTACCTCTTAAATGGCAAGAAGCACTGCTTCCTTCAGGCCTGATAGCCCAAGATCATGGGCAGAGCAAACATCACTACATTATGGTCTGTTTCTTTTCAATGCTGATTACCCTAGTTAGCTTTAACTGCCATTTGACACACCCCTTGTTGTAGAATATTTGTTTTAACTATGCAGAGATGTGTTGCATTTGTTTAGCTATGTAAAGATAGGCTACATTTGTTTAATTATGTAAAGAAGTGTTGCTATTTTATCTTGCTTGCCTAAGGCACCTGATTAGTCTAATAAAAAGCTGAATGGCCAATAGCAAGGGAGGAGGTTTGGGCAGAATATCTGGGCAGAGGAAATAAGTAGGAGGAGGAATTTAGGCTTAGGGAAGAAAGAGAAAAGGAAAAAAGAAAAGGAGATGACAGAGACATGGGGTTGGGGATGCAGACAGACAGACAGACAGGGAGGAAGCAGGAAAGTAGGACATATAGAATGAAGGAAATATAAAAAGCCCTAAGACAAAATGTAGAAGAGTAGAAACAGGTGAAATTAAGTTTAAAAGGCTAGTGGGACAAGCCTAAGCTAAGACTGAACACTCATAATTAATAAGTCTCTCTGTCTTTATTTGGGAGCTGGTTGATGGTCCAAAGAAAATGCCAACTACAATCCCTGAGAATGGAGACTCAGATGAGGCATAACTCGGATCTGACTGACCTGTGAGCATGTCTGTAAGAGATTGTCTTGATTGTTAATTTATGTAGGGGGACCCATCCCAATGTGGGCTACACCATCTCCAGTGCAGGTATCTTTAGCCTGTACAAGAAAGCTGGCTAAGCATGAGCCAGTAAGTATCATTCTTCTGCAGCTTCTGCTTCAAGCTTCGCTCAGTGATGGACTATGACTCATAAGCATAAACCAAACACATCTTTTCCTTCTTTCAGTTGCTTTTAGTCAGTGTTTTATGCCAGCAACAGAAAGGATACTAGAACACAAGTGTTGTGTTGTGGGGAAACACAATTTTCTTATCAACACAAAGAGGAAATCATGAGCTACAAAGAGGGAGCAGGAGAACTCTGTTGTCAGTGAGACCCAACAAACCCATGAAATATAAGGCAGAATGTGCATTATATACTGTGGTTAAATACAATGTGTTGATATTCTGTGTTTATTTGATTGGAGTACTTTGCAATTCCTGGGATCCCAATACACACTAATTTCCAAGTCAGTCTATAGTCTTCATAGGTCATCAGCAACTTAATAGGTCTCAGAAACCATTCTTTGACAAGCTACACAATTTTACAGTCAGGCTAAGATATTTCACTGAGTATCAATTTCTAGAATGATTATTGTCTCCAAGCAGAACCTTGTGTTCTAAGGTGTGACTCTCGTAAATGTGCCACAAGGACAACCGACTCAGCAGCCTTCAGAGTTCCTGCGTGCGTAGTTAGTCGTTTAAAGACATTTTTCATTCAGTGTCTAAAGTGTTCATCTGTTCATTCAATAAATATCAACTGAAAGCCTCCCGTGAATATAGGCATGAATCAAGCAGATGAAAGTCTCTTTCCTCACATACCTTGTTTTCTTAAGTAGAAGGATAAAATAACAAAACAATAGGGTCTCTGCTAGTAATAAATTCTGTAAATGGAAGAATGGTCGAGGCGCCGGTGTTGAGGAACATCAAGCTTTGAAAGTGTTTTCAGGGAAAGCTTCACTAACAAAATCAAATTTGTGAAAAGACATGTAGGAGCTGCAAACTTCAGAAAACAACAAATGTCAAAGAAGATGTCAGAGAAACTAGATTCCAGTCAGCTGAGCAAAAGGAACGGCGTGGCAGCATCTCCCCACATTTGTGCCTCTGAAGGCTTGAAGCTGCAGTCTCTACTCCCCACCCTCTTAAACGGGAATCAGCTCAAAGTCAGTGGAAGACTTGGTACCAGGGATGGGTGCAGCTGAGGGGTGTGAACCACAGGGTGTGCAAGACAACCAGGGTACTGGAGATATTTACCTCCTCCAGCCCCTGACAGAAATACATAAAAGAGCCATTTATGTCACCCAAAGACAGAGCTGAGACTGAAGAGTTTAGTATTTACAAATGGAGACATGTATGCTTGAGTTCACGTAATTCTTTGTTTTCATTTGCATTTTCCCAGAAGCAGGTTTGAAACAGGGGTCCATGTACTTATGAGTGAGCTGATTCCAGAAAGTTCTAGAAGAGGAATGGAACAAAGAGATAAAAAATAAGAAGTCACTAGAGAGTTGTGGGACAAGACTTACCAGGGTCAATAGGAGCTTGATTCTACTGGGGGATGCTGGGAACCTGAGTGGGATATAGCCTCAAAGTTACCACCAAGGAGCAAAGGACCTGGGTTTATGATCTCCTGACCCTAGCAGTCAGTGATTGACCCTGTGGATAACTGAGTTAAAGGATGTTGAAGGTGATGGTAATTCCCAAGCACTTCTAACAGCTTTGAACCACCATGTGGGTGCAAGGAATATAACCCAGATCTTCTGAAAGAGCAACCAATAAGCCATCTCTCCGGGCCCTGTTAGATTTTAATCTCAAAGTAGTAATTCATTACAAATAAATGTAACTTCTATGTTTTAAAAGTTAGTTATAATCTTTGAGGTACAATATAAAAGAAGTTGAAACTATTTAACCTTATAACTATTTTAACTGTTAATTTCATAGTTATTCCCTGTGTTTTTAAGGCATACAAGCAAAATTGACTCTCAAAAGTATTGTACACTTTACAACAAAATTATCACATCTGAAACCAAGCATCGTGGTGCACACCTGTAATCCCAGCCTTTGGGAAGTAGAGGGGGAAAGGTAAGAGGTTCAAGATCAGTCTCAACTGTTCAGTAAGTTCAAAGCTAGCCTAGGTTATGTGAGACCTTGTCTCAAAAGAAAAATTAACATACCCGATGTATATAAAGTAGAATATTGGTAAATCTGGAAATATCTGGATCATGTATTTTTTTTCTGGAATCAAGGAGATTCAAGAGGAGTAGCAGAAGAAACAATGGAATATATAATCCTAACATTTTGGGCCCAGTCTCCTATACACCACACCTACTTAACTTTCTTACCATGAGCAAACTGTACTTAAAGAGGAGTCACTGAAGACCTTAGAGATTAATTGATCCAGTTCCCTTCATCCTATTATATGAAAAAGAAGTCTGCCACTTTGCCAACACCTGGAGCTTTGAACGATCTGTGCATGGCAAGGCATTCTGCCTGCTCTGAGA
>CABHPR010121881.1:2028-30380 GCA_902168415.1 Peromyscus melanophrys | reverse complement strand
ACACACACACACACACACACACACACACACACACACACACACACACACGTTTTCTGATCCCTGGAAAGACAGAGGCATGCAGGCAGATATGTGTCATCATAGCTCTTGGACAGTTGTGAAGCTTACAGATGTCCATTGTGTTCTGATGTGTGAACATTACAGGCACACCAGCCATGGACATGTGTCATCAAAAATGATTATCATTACGTTGTATGTACATGAAAAAGAAGAATGGTGGGGAGGAAGGAACGGAGCAGGAAGAAACCATTTACTTTTTCCTGAAATGGATGTGGTTCTTCGCAATTAGACCTTTTTTTAATCTGGTTAAATTAATTTGTTAATCTCCTGAATTGTCTCCACTGTATCAGATGCAAGGGGTGCTGAAGAGAAGGACAATGGGTATGGGCTGAGGAAAGAGGAATTTCCAGAAATGGCAGGGTGTGCATGCTATAGTCTATAAGGTGGGAAGCAGGTTGTCTACACAAGAAAAGTCTCTCCCAAGGGGCTATTCAGAAGAATAGAGTACAGTATCAGGTCTCATGGACAGGGGATTCTCCACCTCCCTCAGAAACCTAATACTTCAGAGTGGCTTGAGGAGCCAGGCTTCCCCCTGGAGCTCTTCCAGTGAGAGCAGCTCAAAAGTCCTGGGAGTATTCTAATGGGTCATTGTAGCCTTCTGGTAGCCTTCATGAAGACAGTCTGGGCTAGATTTAATCCTGGATACAATCTTGTAAAGCACTGAGTACCATTAGCCCCTGTGAGATGAGGCTTTGTGTGGGCAAGCTTAATTCAGACCCATCTGATTTCAGGGTCCACGCTCAACTGCTCAACTCTACTTCTTGAGGCCAGAGGTTTATATTATGCAACCTCAATAAAAAGCGACTTTGTCACCTGACCAGTCCACAGAATGCCTGTGGAACATTCTGGAGTAGTAAAAAAAAAAGGCTCACTCCAGGCACTGGAAGCCCACTTTGGTCAATGGCCGGGCATTTATATATTCAAAGAGGTAGTTCCAATCCCCATTAGGAAAGCTCACAGCACTGGCTACTGGTAAACAACCAACTTCATTGCTGTCCAGCTTCTACAGAGCCAGTTTTATTGTTTTATATGTGAAGAGAACCGAGAAGAGACCCTGAACCTCAGCATTAGGGAACGCAGAAAGATGAAGTATGTCAGGCTTCCAGAAGGTCAGAAGGACCAGAAGGTCAGTTCAATGGGGGAAAGAGCACATGGATCAAACAAGCAAGTAGCTGAGATAAATTTGTGGCACTGGGGGTGGGGGTGGGGCAAGGGATTGTAATGTCTACTGAAGAAAACCATGGCTGTGGATTTCAGGGCACAGAGACCTGTCAATATGGCTAATCTCCAAGGATGTGGGTAGAATGCACCCTTGATAGCCAAAGAAGTGTACTGTGGAAACTGTGTTAGCCTCCAGCAGGCCAATTTGTTCTCATATTACACACTCAGCTGGCTGTTTTTCGAGACCCCTAAATTGGGGATCTGTTTCAGGCACTCCCCACCCAGTGAGGGTTGACACAGCATGGTTGATAAGTCAACAGAATGCAGAAGCCACAGCCGGATTAAGAAGGCCGTTTTATTTTGGTGCCCTGGACTTCAAGCAGATTAAATAATCAAAAAGGCCGGGCCATCGGGGTCATGTTTGAATGCTACAGCTGTTCACTAAGATCTGACCAACATTCTTTATGTGGCTCGCTGTCTGAATGGGAGAGGCAGAGGAGATCCCAGGGAGGCTGACACTCTGAGAAAAAGGACGGGACACAATCAAGAGATCCTCTTATGGAAAAGGACCACAGCAGATGGAGACAAGGGGGTGGGCTGCTTAAATAAGTGACCTCCTGAATGCAGCAACTGTTTTCAGCAGCAGAGAAAAGCCCATACTGGATTCCAGGAAAGTGAATACAAAGCCGGGCTCCAAGTTTGTCGTGGCCTGGGTGTGCTGATCTGTAAGCACACAAGGCGGGGTACATGTTGGAAGAGGGCTCTCACGGCAGAGACTGAGCCATGAAAGGTGAGCAGGAATGAATTCCATTGCCCCTACCCCATAAGTTACCCACTGAGAGAAGGAAGGGATCCCTCCGGAGAAGTGTCTGTGAGAAATCAATTTCAACCTGTCTTTCTTAAAACAATTGGACAGATGCAAAAAATATCTCTCAGTGGGAAGATGGATGTTTCACCATACTGAGCGTGGGGGAAAGGGGCTTGAGACAAATGTGTGTAGCTGTGGTGTGGACATGCAGTTGGTTTGTCATGGGCCATTTCATAGACAGCATGGTGCCTTGAGTTGGAGTTCATTTATTATTTCCTTTGGGCAAGTGGGAGGTCAAGAAAAGAGGAACAAACTGGCCCCCATCTCAGGAAGATAAGCCTTTTATTAATAAGTGGACTGGGTGAGGAAACATACACTGGAGTTTAAGAATTGATTCCCTGCAACTAATTACCACTTGTGGCTCAGGCAACAGTGATGGTATGGGGTGATTTCTAATGGAAAGATACTTTGGGCTTTGAAAGAAGTCATTTTCAGACATCTGAAAAATTACAGAAAGAAAAACAAGGGATGTACTCTTCTGTTTGGGAGGAGCTGCAATGTTCTGTGCCTCTTGAACTAAATCAAAGCAGGCCGCACCCCTTGGAAAGCTCCTCATTTGCTTGTTCTACAGCCTGGGCACTAGTACCCAGGAGCAGAGCCCAAAGCAGGGAGATCAAGATGTAGTATATCTGACAGTCTTGCTGTGTTTTCCCCTACATGAAGCCCAAACCAGACCAACAAACAAATACCCTTCCCTTGAAAGCCTTCATATAGATAGCCATTCTTAGTTATGAATAGCATTCTGGGACCCTGTAATTGCCTCTATAGTTCAACCAAGTGCCCTTAACAGATGTTTGCCATACTTAGAAACTCAAATCCCAAGAGAGGGAAAGGGAGGGAGACAGCAACTTTGAAGAATGATCAAGCAATCTTTTAAGAAAATATCAATTCTCTGAGCTGTACAATGAGACCCACTCTGGATTCTGGGGAGCCCTCCCCCACATCCCTATATAGCTGTGGAGTGTTGGGCCAGGGAGCTTTTGCAGCATCATTTGTGATAGAAAGAGAAGGGAACCCTGGCAGCTTGACTGCTCCTCGGTGAGAGATGAGTGGATACTGAATTTGACGTGGTCATACACGGAATATGCCATATTAGCTAAAAGAAATGAAGAAGCTTTCTAAGTACCCATATGGACATACAGTTTTGACTAAACAGAAGAGACTGCAGAATAGTTGCACTTATGATTATATTTATGTGGATTTATTTTAAAACCAGTATTGTACTGTGCAAATCTCTCCCTAATTGCTGCTACATGTATTTGGCAGAGGAGTATGACAGATAAGAATTCTCACAGATTTGGTAGACACTCTGGGTTCAAATCATGTTCTATTGTTTACTGTTTCTGTGACCCTGGGAAGTGATTTTTGCCTCTCTATGACTCTCTTTCTTCCTTTAAAATGTTGAAGACAAGCAACCAATTTGACAAGGTCATTAGGATGGATTCATATCTATAAAGCAAAAGGAGGGATCCCTGCCCAGAAATGCATCCTGTCTGGTCATTTGCTATTGTCCTTATTAACAACTGCAGTTTACAAAGCTTTGTATAACAATTTTATATCTTGGTGATCATTTCCAGCAATTACAGAAATAAAAATCAGAAGGACTACCTAATAGTCTTGCTCCAAACCCAAGCCAAAGACAAGTTCCCAATACTTCCCACATGTGGAAATGTTGGGTCTTGAAGTAAATGAAGAAAATTTGAGTATATGATAGCACCTTTACAATCTATGGATTTAGCTCAGTGGTAGAGCACTTGAGGAACAAGCACGAGACCCTGGGTTTAGTCCTCAGCTTCAGGAGGAAAATCCTTAGATAACTCCAGAGATCTCAAAAGAGTGTTCAGGTGATATGCTACACCCCATTTCAACTCAAGCTGGAAAGTGGTGGACATTTCAGCTCTGATCTCATTTCTTGAATAGCATTAAGGCTGGATCTTGGGTAGTAGTGCTTGCCTAGCACACGCAAAGCTCTGAGTGTGATCCCCCAGCCCCAGAAAAACTGGATGTGGTGGCACATACCTGTCATCCCAGGACAGTAACTGTTAACTTGAACATATATAAAGACATAAACCAGGGGAGTCTGCCCTACTGCACTTCCAGTGAAAAGCAGGAAGATGATGGAAGTCTGACAACCTATGAGTGCTGGCACAGGTTACAGAAATAAGGATGCTTATCATATTATTCCTAATAATTTGGGGGTAATATTTAAACCTGTATATAAAAAAAAGGAGCAGAGACAATCATCACAGATGGGGTTTTCCTCACAGTGATAGACAGACAGCCATTTGTAGGGAAGGCCCTAGCCAATACAGTCACCTGAAGCCATGTCTGATCATTTAAATCTAAATGAATGAAAACAAAGTCAAAATTCAAAGTCAGCACTTTGGTTGCAGCAGTCACATTTTGGGAACTTAGTAACTGTCATTACTGTAGATGGCTAGTGACACTCATGTTGAAGGGCAGACACAGAACATTTCAACCACCATACAAAGCTCAGTTGGCCTGTCCTCCTCTGGAGAGTTCCTTACAGAAGTATGACTATCCGATCCTCTGTTATCTTTCTATCTGCCACAGCCCACAGATTGGCTCTGACCTCCAAAGGACATGTGTCCCAGAATGACTCGTTCACCGTTTCGTGTGATATCAATCTTACAGTCCCTTCTCCAAGGCGCTGACAATGGCTGGCTCAGAGCTGGCCGCAGTGATGGGCTAGGTGTGCTCAGTCCCATTCTGCTAAGAAGGCGAGGAAAAGAACTTCCCCTCTAGGTGGGTGGAAGACACTACTGGCCCAGGACCATAGGACCTGTGAATGCCCTGGCTACTCATGACCTTTTCTCAAACACTAGCCTCTACCCCACCCTCTTCTCTTTGTTTCAGGAGCTCTGCTGCTGTTTTCCAGTCTGAGTATCCTGCTCCAAGGTGTGGGCAGCTGCCCCAAGAAATGTTTGTGTCACCCATCTTCAAACTCTGTGGACTGCAGTGGCCAGGGACTGTCCGAGATTCCTCCTGATCTACCCCCATGGACACTAACCCTGCTCTTACAAGATAACCAGGTCCCTTGGCTTCCTGCTCATGCATTTAGATCTGTGCCACTGCTCAGAACCTTAAATTTATCTAACAACTCTCTTTCAAATCTGGCTTCAGAGGCTTTCTATGGACTTCAGCACTTGGAGGTTTTAAACCTAACCCAAAATTCCCTGCTTTCCCTGGAAAGCAGCCTTGCCCATGCCCTGCCTGGGCTCAGGGAGCTGGATCTGTCATCTAACAGCCTCAGTCTCCTGCCCACGTCCCTGGGCAAGCTTTGGGAGAACCTGACCATGTTTGCCTTGCATCGGAACCATCTCCTGCATCTGGATCGTACACTTCTAGAGGCCATGCCCAAGGTGAGGCTGGTACTTCTTAAGGACAACCCCTGGAAATGTGACTGCCACTTGCTGGGTCTGAAACTCTGGCTGGAGAGATTTACCTTTGAAGGTCAGTAGTGTGTCTTAGAAATGCTGTTCTGTGTGTCACCAGCCTAAGGTGGACCCCCTCCATCCTCTGCATCTCAAGGCGGTAGAGAAGGGTACAAGGGGCAGTTGTAGGCTTTTGCACATCTCAACATGGATGCCATGTCAACTTCAGGATGCAGCAAAGAAGCAAGTGTCACTTGGAGTGTAGAGGAAGTTTCATCTGGGTTTTTATGCTCATCAGAGTGTGCATACAGATGGCATGGGCTTCTCCCTGGGAATCATGCACCAAAGCATCCTCAGGTTTAATTTCCAAGTGTGATCTGCTAGAGGATGTAGCTCTCACTCCTTAGATAGCTTCCCTCTCTACCTAATGATGGTTATAAATCTTATTAAATTCTGAAATTGGGTCTAGAAGGTCCCCTCTCCAAAGTTACTATTTCTTTTATCAGAAGCCTAAATTTAAGTAAAAAAAGCCCAGAATATTAGAGAGAGTAAACTTTGGAAATCAGAGGTTAATAACCTACAGACTAAGGTCCAAATTCTGCCTGTTTTTTTGTTGTTGTTGTTGTTTATAAATAAAGCTTTATTTGAACACAGCCATACCGTTTCATTAGGTACTGAGTGGGTATTTTACACAATAGGGCAAGGTAGAGCAGTTGTGACAGAAACCATACAGGACACTTAACAGTCTTTGCTACCTGAACCTTGAGAGAAAAGCCTGACGACCTCTGTTGTCAACAGGAAACAGAAGCCCAAAGATGTTCAATGACTGGCCTAAGGTCGCACAGGAGAATTGCAAATGAGAGAAGACAGCATGGCTATTGGCCTTACATTCTTCCCTGGGCCCCATACTGCTTCTCTGAGCACTGTTCATTCATTCCTCTCTTTGAATGCCCTTGATGTACCAGGCACTACTCTAGACCCAGAGAAAGAGGCAGTGAATAGGAATGCTTATCATTATGAAGGTTCCATCGGAAGGGTAAAAACAGGCATTGTCTAAGATAATAGATAAAGGTACGGGTTCAGATGGCCGTGCTGAGACAGTGAGGCAGGGCAAGGGTAAAGTAGGGGAGGGAAGGCACCCCAGCTTAGATAGGATGGGAAAGAAAAGCCTCCCAGGAAACTGACATGTGTAAGAGCCAGAACCAGGAAAAGAAGAACGGAAGATAGCTGTGGGGGTGGGGACAGAGCATCACAGCATTCTTAGGGTCTGGTGACTGAGTAGCCCAGCTTAGTGAGAGGCAGAGGAGGGAGTCTGGGTGGAGGTAACACACAGCACATCTTGGGGTGCCTGCCCAGTCTCTACACATGTGCAGAGCAGGTGCCCTGGCTGGATTGTATTCTAAGGGAAGTGGGCAGGAATTCTTGTCTAGGGAACAGTATGATCTGACCACTGTGTAAAATGCCACTCTGCTGACTCTTAGAAGGCAGAGCACAGGCTGTTGAAGAAGAGCCAGAGGATGAAGGCGGATGTGATCTCAGTGGATCAGAGAAGAGATGACAGTGACCTAAACCAGGGCTGTAACAAGTGACTGACATTTGGAACAGTGAAATGGTAGATACTGCTGAGGGGTTGGAGAAGGTGATGGACTGGGAGAAGGAGGGAACAATTATGGGAGATTCTTGTGTGTTTTATTCTGTTTGGTAACTACATAAATGGTGATGTTTTTAGCAAATAGAGAATGAAGTCCGTGGGAGAGTCTGGGGGAGGTGCTCAATAGAAGATTCAGAAAGGGAACATATTTGAAATACTTGTCACACTTTAGAGAGGAGCTCTGTTGGTGATTGTATGCTTGAGCCCATGGCTCAGGAAGATCTGAGAGCTGCAGATATGAATTAGGGGAAGAAAACCAACATCTGGAGGCACAGCCTATATAGAGTAAGAGCTCAAACTTGCAACATCAAATTTGGAAGTTTCTCAATAGTTAAGAGCAGTTGATACATTGCCAACCAGCCAGTGTTGAAGTTAGCGCACAACGGCAACTATAGAACTTAGTGACATCGTTCTGATAGGTCACAAACAAAAACAAGCACATCTGGAGGTGAGGTGGCTAGAGCCATTGCTTTGGGAATCAAATCATAGGCATAAACCAGACCATCCCAGAAAGAGAGTTTTCATCAAGGAAGAACATATCTTGATGTTAAACACAATCTGTTTCCAGACCTAGGCCATCCAAAGCAGGACAGGCAAGGCTGGCATTCTCCTATTCAGCCACAAAGCTGGACCAGTGAATGCCACTCACTAGTGCTCAGTGCTAATGCTCATTTTGGTCCCTTGACTCAGTAGGGCAGTTTAACTGTACAGGAGGCTACTGAGACGGTGCCGGCCACAGGCCCCGCCTTCCCGCCACGTCCACGCATTCACACTAGGCCTGTCCTTTGCTCTGAGACTCAAGGCTGTGGATTTTAGTGCAATTCTCTAGTGGAAAGTGGATCTAGAGAAAGACTGGAATCTGGAGTGAATGCACAGGTACCACAGCCTGGGGGAACATCAGTCCGTGAAGCTGCCTGGCCAGCAGCCAGGGTTCTCCCAGTGGAAGCCTCACTGTGCTGTGGTTGGATGAAATGCCTTTGCTCCCCCTGGGTTTCTATCTCTCTAGCTTTCTGCCTTGACACACAGCTCCTGGTGAGGGCCGCCATAGTCAGGTGCAAAGGGAGGTAAGATCCCACAGAGGCAGAGTCCCGAATCTCAGCGCAGCTAGGTGGGGCTCTTGGCTCAGCTGGAGCAGACACCTTCCTTGTTCCTCTAGTTTTGTGAACACCAGAGGCTCAGGAAATTCCTCCTTGGTCTTTTTGCTTTAAAGCCAGGATCTATGCATCAAGGGATTATTGAGGAAGCTGGGGGTGGGGTTGGGGGTGGGGGGGGGTGGCGGTGGCGGTGGCAGTTGCGGCGGCGGCTGAGTCTGGTTGTGTGTCATTCAGCTTTAAGCAGTAACAGCAAAAAAATATATGTTGAATTTGGTCACTGTCATCAACCCTGGTGTTTCTGAGTCATGTGACAGATCTCCTTTTATGGGGTGGCTCTCTCTACTTATAGGGCACTTACGACTCATCTTAGATGCTTAGATAGCATGAATGGGCATACATTCCCAAACCCTGAACTACTATACAATGGCATGTACCAGTAACGCTGAAGTGACAACTACCATATGTGCCTTTCTGGCATTAATTAAAAAATGTCCCTATGATGTACACTGAGAATCTGCAATCTGCATTTGCAAAGGGAACATGCCACTCTCCCCTGGGTGAGGTTTTTAGGACAGCCTGAGAGAAACAAGCCACAGGTCCTATAGGTCCTGCTCAGTCAAGTAGGCTTTTCTGTCACTTGCCATGGTCCCAGGAGATACGAGAGAGACAGAAGTAGAAAGAGGGAAATGTACTGAGGGGCTGGGTTTGGGTGCTGATGTCTCCACTCATGCCCTGTGTGAATTAAAAAAAAGAATTCCTTATAAGAGTGGATGGTGAGGACTTTAAACTGTCAACTCAGATACAAATAGGATGTTCTGATGGCAGAAAACTTGAGGAAGTTCATTCCTGTGAAGTTGAATAGTGTACCAGTGGTTACATGGGCAGCAGTAGTCCAGGGAAGGATAACTATCACAGATACCCAAGGGACTCAGCTACTTTACAAAGACCAAAACCTACATTGAATAACTCCTTGGAACATTTGGCACTCAAAGTAGTAATGTCATGAGGCCTGAGAAGATGAGTTACTTAAATACCATGAACTAAACATACGGTATTGTCAAATGCTCAGATACATAAAACTTAACTAAAAAGTGTGGGTAGAGATCTAGGGTCTTTGAATTAACACACAAACACAAGAATGGATATTTCCTTTATGCTTTCTTTGATTTCTAGTGAGAATCTGGCAGGAAAGGTTTCTTGTGTAGTGGGGAGTGGACGGGAGGAATTCTGGAGACCATAAGGCCTTTGGCCGTTGGGCCCTCATGGTCCCTGTCCTCAGCCTTTATATAGTATTAAGGGAACTTGGTTTCTAATAAATTCTTAGCAATGAGTAATTGTCTAGTCTGTGGCAGGCTGAGGACTTTGGAATGCTGTCACATCAAAGCTCCATTATCGCCCTTTGCTTTGTTTCTTGAAGGGGGAGTAACAGACAGCGCCATCTGCAGGCTGCCTGAACACTGGAAAGGAAAGGACCTCCTCTCCATTCCTCATGAACTATACCAGCCCTGTCCTCTGCCTTTTCCAGACCTGGCACCCTCATTAGTTCAGCAGCCCGGTTCTGCCCCTCAAGAGGCCCACAAACCTTCTGAGAGTAACTCCGGACAACAAGATGCCTTGGAGTGTGAGCCCAAACCCAAACCAAAGCCAGCCAACCTGCGCCACGCTGTGGCTACTGTGGTCATCACCGGGGTGGTATGTGGGATTGTATGTCTCATGATGTTGGCAGCTGCTATCTACGGCTGCACCTATGCAGCCATCACAGCCCAGTACCACGGGAGACCCTTGGCACCAACCAGTGAGTCTGAGAAAATGGGAAGCAAGGAGCCGATGGACAGTTCCGCAGCCCGAGAACCTCCATGTCAAAGTTCCTCCTTGATCAACTGAGGGCCGCAAGAAATGTTTGAGTGGGCCTGATGTGCATCACTGCTCTTCTCCTGTGTATTGTCTTCCAAAACAACTAAGAGAAAACATGTGTCTGTTAAAAAAAAAGTACCCAAATTTATGGGAAGAAATTTATGGTATAGCTTTTAAATATCAGAGACAAAATAGTTATGCTCATATCCTGCAACTGAGAGGTTAGGACAATGAGTCTATGTGCAGGAACACGAAGAAGGGAGAGGCCATCTCTTTTAGGTACCTTTCTCTGGATTAACTTGTTTCTACAGAGCAACAGGAATGTTGACATGTGTGCCAACAGGCATTCTTAGGAGCTTTGGGGGCCACCAGTTGGAGTGCCTGGGAAGAGGCTGGTGATCTTACCCGAGGGGTACTGGATGCCTCTATAATTCAAGTTCATGCTGGATTGGTGGGACTTTTAGATGTTGTGTATGTTACATATTTAGTGGAAATGTCTGTTGGTTGGGAATTTCATAGCTGGCCACAAGAGTCGGATTATATTTAATTTTCTAAATCAGAAAACCATTTGGGGCTTTCTGAGCTGCAGGAGAAGACAAGGGTTCCATGTCTGGTTAATGGGACTCAGGCCTGGAGTCTGGGCAAGGTTTTTGATGTGAAGGAACACAGAGGGAATGGGTGAACCAGAATATAGGGCAGATATCACCAAAAGGCCATATCCACCAACCAACTGGAACCTTCCCCTAGAACTCACAGCAGGGATGAATTTAGATTAGGCTGAATGGTGCTTGTGTCTCTGCATCTGCATACACAATGCACAGAGGGCATGGATTTGTACAGCTACACCCACACATAAACACCCTCGGAGCAATCAGCTTACCCACTAATGAAATGCAGCCGTGTCGGGTTGGGAGCCAGTAGCTGTTGATCACCACCCAGATGGTATGCTCAACACTCTGGGAGAGGAAGTACGAAGGAAGTTTGAGGGGGAGTGGGAGTTACTGGGGGACTTGAGGTACTTGGTGGCAGACATCCTGGCTAGTGCTGAAGTGTGGCTTTGAAAAGTTCAGGTATGGCTTGCTAAGTCCACACAGACTTTGTCCCGGAGAGTTGCATGCAAAGTGAATTTTTGTAAATTGAATCATCATTTTAATGCAGCAGGGGAGCTCGCTATTTAAAGGAACCTTTCATGGAATCTTTTCTGTAATGGAAATAATTGGCTCCAGATTGATGCATTTTTCGAATTTGCATTTCTTTGCTAGGGTTTCTTAAAGCGGAATATACCTATACCTACTCTTTCTGTTTATACAACAGGCACTTTTTAAGATTGTAACTGCTTTGCACAGGAAGAGAGCACAGAGGAGTTAAAGACATGTTAAAAGCAGAAAATGACAAATATGGGCAAGCTGTTCCTCTAGAGCCCATGACAGACATTGCTAATCAATCCCAGCACTCTTCCCAGCTGAGCCTCAAATACACCACAGATGGTTTCTTAAGACAGCACTATAGGCAACCAGAACTAATCAATTGGAGTTGGTTCAAAGGATAAAGCACATTTGCCATTCAGGGTACTGGCTCTACTTCACCCCTCAAGGCCATGTAAAAATTGGTTTGGATCCCCAGTCAGTAGTCTGCTCCCAAACGGAACGCAAATGGGACATGCATATGCTGGGATGGACAGATGCACAGTGAGCTGTAAGCAGTGTAGACCTTGTAAACCAGTGGGCTAAGGGTCAACTGTCTTTTGGGAGCATCAATTCAGCTAGATAGTCTCCTTGGGAGAAGAAGTTGAAGTGTGAATAGCTAACACTTTTCTAAATATCAAAATAAAACTGGATGCATAAAATTGTAAGTTTAAAAGCACAATGTATATATGAATGGAAAGTCACAGTGAAACCATTAGCCTGTGCAATTAGGATGTCTTAATGATTACAGTGTAAGAATGAATAGAACAGAGTTCTCAGGGAAGGCCTCATGGCTGCATGGGCTGTTAGTCGCCATGATACCACTTCTCTATTGTGCCAAGGTGGTGCAACTCAACCGTGTGGTGACTGAGTGAGTTCCTATTCCAAGGATGTAGCAACTACTTTCAAGCTGAAAAAGCATTTCTTTCCATTGTCCTAACTGTGCCTTTGTTGTTGCTGTTGGCCAAGAATGTAATGTGAGAGGAAATTGAGAAGGTCCGTTATTTTTCATCTCCATTTGACCAAATGTTTTCCAAGCTCACACTGTCAGCAGGCATGGCGCAAACTGTTCCCATGAGCATTCCACACAGAATTCTGACACTCTTCCGAGGGATGCCTGAGCAGCTATCACATGCCCCAAGAACTCCCAGGGCCAACAGCACACGCCTCCTCTAACAAGTGATTTGAGACTGCAAGTCTACTGTGCCCTTCTAATAGTTTGGAGGTACTGTAGGTAAGCCTTGTCCTCAGAGATTACATCAAAGAGTTTCCAGTACACAGCACAAATCATGGATGGGGCCCAAACCCATGCTTGTCAACATCCTAATCCTATTAGATGTCGAAGTCCAGATGATAACCCAGGCAAAAGGCTTCTAGCTTCAGAGGTAGTCTTTAAGCAAAGGGATTTAAATGATACACATGTACACTCAGATTTCTATCAGTTGCCTACAGTCACCACACACAGCAGTTGGCAATGAAAATAATTACTTACTCTGAAATGTCAACAGCTTCTCAGCACAGAAAAATATAAATCAAGTTGTTTAGATGAACAAACGTGGAGTTATCATTTGTTAATATGAGAAATGAAATGTTTTAATTGCAAAATGCACAGCAGATGAAAGACCCAGTTTGCAGGGAATTCTGCAAGAACCACAAATTATCTTTCACAAGCACCGCAGCTCACAAGGGGCAATTTGCAAACGCCTCACAGATTATTTTCAGCTGCGTATTACTGCTGTCCTATTCATAGATTTCCCCGTAAGAATGTCCTCCCATCACAGTGCTGGGCTGGGGGAGATGCTGAGGCTCCAAATCCTGCTTAGTGCTGATTGTCTCAGAGAAAGTCGTCTGAAATGTCACGTTCTCATTAAAGGTAGTGTGACACGGGGGTGACAGACAGGTGGTTTTTGCTCAGGCAGGGCCCCGAGTTCACAGACGCTGCAGCTTTCTGCAGTGAAGTAGATGGGAAAGGCAAGGAAAACAGGCAATGTTGAGGCGGTTTGTGAGGAATCAGATCGGCTACCAAGCCGGAAGAGCTTGCACAGTAACAGCAGGTACCTCCGACCCTGCAGAAAGAATCTTGTGCTCAAGATGATGAAATGCCAGTGGACAAAGACACGATCTCATGTTGCCTTACGAAAACAGAAAGCCAAAAAGAGACCCACACCTGGGCTTCCTGCTGAAGGTTCCTGAAAATCAAATCCCTTTGCTGAAGCCAACTCAGAACTTCTGAAAACAGACCCCTTTGCCTCACACTCCTTCTCAACCTGTGGGTCGAAACCCCTTTGGGCTCAAATAACCCTTTCACAGGGGTGGTCCCATTGTACATTTACATGACTATTCATAACAGTAGCAAAATTACAGTCATGAAGTAGCAATGAAATGTTATGCTTGGGGGTCACCACAGCATGAGGAACTGTATTAAAGGGTCGCAGTGTTAAGAAGGTTGAGAAACAATGCTTTAAATATCGAAAGAAGTGGATAAATTGGTTTCCAAAGAAATTTATATGTGCTCCATATGCATAGTTATACAGCAGCCATTTGAAACCTGTAACTTCCTATGCACATCAGGAAGCACTGTGTCCAGTGTAGTTAAAAACCCATCAGTAGATCTATATGCTACTCTCAGAAATCTCCAAGACACTCCAACTTACAAACCAAGCTGGATTATCTATAGAACTTCAGGGGACCATCCTCTTCTCCCTCTTGATGGAAATTATTCATTTTTTTTTTAATACTCAAATTGCAATGAGGTCTCACAGAGGCCTGGGTCTCACTCAGAGGCTCAGCTTTCTATCTTCCTGGTCTGCTTTCTGATCATCTATTTCCACATCAGACACTGAAGGTTCTGAACCCTCTGGGTAGGTAGGCGCTCATCCAGCCTCACGGGTCTGTTAAGATGACCCTGGAAATGAATCAAAGGAGCCAGGAAAGGCTCTGGCGAACAGTATGTTTAGGCCTGGAAAATTCCACAACAAAAGTTGTCGTTGGCCTCCTTGTCCATCATGGGTATTGCTAACAGATCACAGCAAACTTAGCAGCTGGTTCCCGACCAGCTCAGAATCTTTTCCGATCTGTTTCTCAGGTGCTCACAACACGTCAACTAGTGCTGACGTAGGGGATTAAAGCAATTTGCTACTCTGATATAATTCAGCACCTTTATTTTACAAATAGGAACTAGAAGTATGGAAAAGGAAAAGAAAAAAAACTTTCCAAAAGTCACACACAGTTCATTGTGTGCCCGATAAACCCAGACGTAGAAGCCTGTAGTTAGTGTGAATAACACAAGCCAATCTCCCATTACCCTCTGTTCACTGTGCAGTCGGCCACACTATCTAGACTATGACATCATTGTACTAATCACTTAGACAAAAACAATAATAGCACCACCATCAACATTTATTGAGTGTGGTGTTGGCTAGTCTGATGTCGGTTTGACACAAGCTAGAGTTATTCGGGAAGAGGAAACCTCAATTGAGAAAATGCCCCAATTAGGGTTGGTCTCTGGGCATTTTTCTTAGTTGATGTCTACTGTGGTCAGGCCCAGCTCACAGGGGGTGGTACCACCCTTGGGTAGGTGGTCTTAGGTGTTACAAGAGAAAGCCTCTGCGAAAGAAGCCAGTAAGCAGAGTTCTCCCATGGCTTCTGCTTCAGCTCCTGCCTCCAGGTTCCTGCCTTGAATTTCTCTACTGACATCCTTTGAGGACAGACTGTGATGTGGAACTGTAAGCTGAAATTAACACTTGCCTTACCAGGTTGCTTTTGGTCATGGTATTTTATCACAACACAAGAAACCCAAGACAAACACCCAATTTAGTGCCAAGTATCTTCTAAACACAGTAACCAACATTTTTATCTGCCTTATAATGAAAACCTTATTTACTGCTACATAGCATATGAGCCTAAAAAACAAATGTGCCCAAGGTTATCCCACCAGTAAATGATGGAGTAGAAATTCAAATACAAGTTGTGCTGGCCAGTTTTTTTTTTTTTTTTTTTTTTTTGGTTTTTTGAGACAGGGTTTCTCTGGGTAGCTTTGCGCCTTTCCTAGAGCTCACTTGGTAGCCCAGGCTGGCCTTGAACTCACAGAGATCCACCTGCCTCTGCCTCCCGAGTGCTGGGATTAAAGGCGTGCGCCACCAACGCCCGGCGTGCTGGCCAGTTTTATGTCAACTTAACATACTCTAGAGTTATCCGAAAGGAAGGAATTTCAATTGAGAAAATGCCTCCATAATATCTGGCAACAGGACATTTTCTTAATTAGTAATGAATGGGGGGAGGTCCAGCCCATTGTGGGTGGTGCCATCCCCAGGCTGGTGGTCCTGGGTTCTATAAGAAAGCAGGCTGAGCAAGCTATGAAGAGGGAACCAGTAAGCAGCACTTCTCGATGGCCTCTGTGTCAGCTCCTGTCTCCAGGTTCCTGCCCTGCTTGAGTTCCTATCCTGGCTTCCTTCAATGTTGGACTACAGTGTGGAGGTATAAGCCAAATAAACCCTTTCTTCCCCAACTTTCTTTTTGGTCATGGTGAAGGCAAGCCAATCCAGGCAGATCTGGCTGGGATCATCACCCGTGTCTGTATGGTGCTCAAAACCTTGATAGTAGAGAGGATGCAGATGGAGAACTCTGGAGTCTGTGACATTTACAAGCTAGAGAAAGGAGTGAGTCAGCCTAGAAAGACCAGGACATTGATGGGCAGGGGAGGGAAGTACGAAGAAGGCAATCGGCATAGAACAAGAAAAAGGGATCTCTGAGGGTCGATTTGGGGTTGTCTAATGTGGAAACGGCTGACATCACTGAGAAGTGTTTTTCTGTGAACAAACCCTGACTGTTGTGGGTTGTAGAAAGAACTGGAGAGAGCGTGAGAGAGTAATGTACAGCATAAACAGATTAGTGACATATACCATAAATAAAACAAATGCAACTGCAAACCGATTTTGGCTGAGGTCTGATCAGCTCAGCTGAGTTCAGGAAGGTGAGTTCAGGAAGGTAGAAGGTTTATGGAGGAAAAACAATTACATGCCTGTTCCCTATGCTTCCACTCTGAAATCTCTTCTGATTTTTAAATAAGACTATACACGCCCATCTTCCATGAGCTGGGCCATATGTAATCACATACTTTGATTAGAAGTGTTGATGGCAGTCAGACATTGATCCTGGCATCAATTAGGGCTGCTTACCCAGAAGCAGAAGAGACTCTGAGAACTGGCAGTGAGTGTGGCCCTTGGGGACAAAAAGTTGTGATCAGTACTGTCTCTTTCTAATCACATGCTGGCTAAGGCTTACTCCATTAGCAACAATGTCTACAGACTGTCAAAGCACCCATGCTTCTGCTGAAGATTCTATTCACATCTGCCCTTCGCTTTCCAGGAAAGGAATTACACTTAACCTTCTTGACCGCCAATGAGTCCTCTCCTTAGCATGAGTACCATATATTTTCATCTTAATAGAGATCAAAAAGGTCCTTGAAAGATTTGCTTAGGTAGAGTCAATAAAATAAATCCCTCAATCATTCATGAGCCATGTTGGCAAAAAAGGAAGGAAGGAAGGAAAGAAGGGAGGGAGGGAGGGAGGGAGGGAGGGAGGGAGGGAGGGAGGGAGGGAGGGAATGAAAGAAAGATCCCATAAACTCTTATCCACCAACGTGTTTGGGGGCCTTTCCAGGGCAGCACCAAGTATCATAATGAGTGCACTTTTCCAAGGCCTATGCATCAGAGTAAAGATTGAGTGAATTGCTGCGGGACTGATAATGACAAAAGACACTTTTAGGAAGCTTGGAGCCTTTGGTTAGGATTTCTGTAAAACCACATGCAACAGGTACAACTGACGGACAAATTCTGATGCATGAAACTCTTATGTCAACATCCATTTAAATAAGCTCTGATTCCGATATCAACTCATTTCTATAAGAACATGATGAAAAAGGTGAGTGAAGAAGTGGCCTTTGTTTGGTTTTGTTTTAAATAGACTCTGTGAAATTTTCATCTTATAAAAGTGTTAGTGAGCTTTTTTTTTTTTTTTTTTTTTTTTAAGAGCCAAGCAGTTAACATTTTGCAGCCCATACGGTTTCTATCCAACTATCCAGCTTTTCCATTTTGGTAAGAAAGTATCTTCATAGGAAGAAGGTGTGGTGGCATGCCAATACAACATTATTTATAAAAACAGGCAGCAGATATGCCACAGTGCAATAGCTTATTTCTAGATAATGTAAAGAGCTCATATAACATAGCAAAAAGGCAAACTATTATCATTTAAATACAGGCAAAGCTTTTAAATCAACATCTCTCTAGAAAAGAGGCACCAGCGGCCAAAAAGCTCATGATTAGATGGCTACTCAGCATTGGTCAGTAGGGGAATGCAAATTCATTTATATCTATCAATGTAGTTAAAATAAAAAGACAGATAACTGTGAATGTTGGCAATGGTGTGGAGAAATCGGAATCCTTATGCATGGCTGGCTAGAATTCTAAACTAAAGCAACCACAATTCAAAACAGGTTTTCAGTTCTGCAAAATACCAAACATAGAGTTACATATAACACAACTCCACTTCCGGGTACCTGCTCAAGAGGAATAAAAACATGTCCACATGATAACCCATATATTCATGTCCAAAGCAATACTACTACTCAGTAAGGGGTGAGAGCAGTCCAAATATCTACAACTTAGAAATGGATAAATAAAATGCATTCACACAATAGAATATTATTTAGCAATAGAAAAGATGAAGGACTGATCCATGATATACTATGGTCCTGGAAAACATCATGTTAAGTGAATAAAGTCAGTCACAAAGGCGCATGTATCATTCCATTGATCTAAAATACCCCCAAATATGTAAGTCCATTGATAAAACAGAATAGTGCTCCTAGGGATATGGAGAAGTACCAAATAAGAAGAAGAAATGTAGCCGGGCGTTGGTGGCGCACGCCTTTAATCTGAGCACTCGGGAGGCAGAGGCAGGCGGATCTCTGTGAGTTCCAGGCCAGCCTGGGCTACCAAGTGAGCTCCAGGAAAGGCGCAAAGCTACACAGAGAAACCCTGTCTCGAAAAACCAAAAAAAAAAAAAAAGAAAAAAAAAAAAAGAAGAAGAAATGTATGCTGAGTTCTTTCAGGATACTGAAAGAGTTCTAAAATTAGATTGTGGGAGTAGGTATCAAATTCTGTCAAGTGTATGAAGAAGCCAGTGAGTTATATGTTTTAAAGGAGTATACTTTACAATACAGGAAAGATGTCATGATAAAAATATAAAAAAATTAAAAGTAAATAAAATCATGTGGCAACTAGAGTTGGTCCTGTAGGTGACCATTTTCCAACCTCTCTGGTCTAAGGCATTTGTAATAAAAATGCATGTTTTGGTATTTTACTCTGAAATGTTAAGACACTGAAATGAAGGTCTGGAGAGAAAGATGGCTCAGAAGTTAAGAGCACTTGCTTCTCTGGCAGAGGACCCTGATCTGGTTCCCAGTACCCACAAGATGCCTCACAATTGTCTGTAACTACAGTTCCAGAGGATGCTCTCTTTTGACCTCTAAGAGTCCAGAGTATGCTCATGGTGCACAGAGGCAAACATTCATATCCATAAAAATTTTAAAAAGACGATAATAAATAAAACCATACCATAATAAGATGCCCCCAGGCAAGATTTCACAGGTAACAACACCTGCAGGGAGGTGGGGGGGGAGGCGTGGGGGCATGGCTCCAGTTTTAAGAAATCTAACCGAAGCATCCTATATCTTGATTTACATGGGAAAATAATTTGCACGAGAAGAAAGGCCCCTGTTGGAGCCAGAGAGTGGCAGCCCTGTGCTAACTTCTAAATAGTTAGTTGACTAACTTTTATATGCAGACCTACCAGGGATTCAGAGAGAAGAGGCCTAACTTGCTAATTCGGAGCCTGTGAGCCATGAGAACCCATCACCCTGAGTGCTGTGCTGCTGAACTTGGAGCGGAGGATGTGTTTTCCACATCTGGTGAAGTTTTGAAGTAGCTGTAGCTCTTGGGAGCAGTGCCCTAGAGAGTTAACACGGAGGCTCTGGTTCCTCAGGACTTGGGCTATTTTTATTGCTAGAGTGGTAACCCTGACCATGCACTCCTTACAGGCTTCTGTACCTTGCAGAGCAGCTGTTCTGATGGACAGTCCTAACTCTGAAATTCTGGTGCAGATGGTAAACACAGCACAATCTCCAATCCATTTCCACTAAATCTGCTGTTATCAGTCCTCCTCCTTTTATCCCTGCATTGAACCCATCTGTCTGTTTAAAAAAGGCCCAACACAGAAAGCTCCACTTTTTAGCTCATAATTTAGTGCAAAGACATGATACGGATTTCCATCTCCTGCTGGGCTACCTGCTCACCTGCCTGTGAGCCCTCCCTTAAGAATCTGGTGATTACCCTCAAACTGCATCATTCAGGTCTCTGAATGCCAACCAGAGACGTGTATATGCATAAGGAATCTCATCCCAAATTCATTCAGATCCTTGGAGAAGGGAGTTGCTTCACCCTAAAGGCTCTTCCCACGGAGTTTTGTATGCTGGGTACATCTCATCATGCAGGTTTCCACTCATGGCTCTCCCTGGCCACCTCAAAACTAAGAGGCATCACTCTCACCACATACCCATCCACGCATGTTTGTGAACGTGAGTGCTTTTCTTCTCTTTGCCACTGACAGCCACACTTTATCTCTTGGGCTGTTTTCTAGAGGATTGTCCTTCCTTCCCTCCCCCTTCTTACATTTTTCCTTCCTTCCCTCCTTCCTTCACCTGCCTCCTTCCCATCCCTGTGATACTTAGGGGTTCTCTATCGCCAGCACAAAGGGAAGCTCTCCCTTGGCAGCAGTGTTCTTTGGGGGGAGAAGAGAGATCGAGTGGCAGGATCCTTGCCTGAACAGGTGTGCCCTCAGCCTCTGAGCTCATTGCTGTGCCAAATAGCATTCCCCCTGTTTCTTCCTCACTGCCTTTTGTAGGACGTGCTCACAAAGGCACTAGGCACCACTAGGAACGAAATGTGTGTATGAAATGCGTGTCTACTGAGAGGTTTAATGATGGTGCTAATTTTCACCTACTGTTTCTGTCTCAGCACTACCGGCATTTGGAACCACATCATTCTTTGTTCTCGGTCAGTGGGTAACTTTTGGATGCTTGATATCATTTTTGTCCTTCACTTAGTAAATGCCAGTGGGAACAACTCTCTCTTCTCTCTCTGTTTCTGTCTCTCTCTCTCTCTGATTATATGTGTGTGTGTGTGTGTGTGTGTGTGTGTGTGTGTGTGTGTGTGTGTGTGTGTGTGTGTGTGTGCGCGCGCGCGCGTGCATGCCTGTATGTGAGTTTGGATGGCAGATGAACATATATATATATATTTGCTTGTGGGGCCAGAGGTCAAACTTGGATATCATTCCTCAGACACCACCCACCTTGTTCACTTGCGACAGGGTCCCCAGTGGTCTGAATCTAGCTAACAGGATGGCATGGCTGTTCAGGACAGGCTCCCCCTGTCCCTGTTTTCTCAGAAGCTGGGATTACTTGCACATGCTAACCACATCTGGCTTTTTATATGGGTTCTAGAGATCAAACTCATTTCCTCACACTTTACTCACTGAGCAAGCTCCCTACTTCCAATATGCATTCATTTTTTTAAATGATAAAAACACTTCCTGTGCTGGGATTTCACAAACCAGAGGTTTACCCATGACAGGCTTGACCCAGAATTCCTGAGATGCTAGTTAACTCACTGTGAGATTCCACCAAAGGAATGAGGGCAAGTTGGAAGTTCACTTGTAAGGTTTTGGAAACATTATTCACACAACTCTAATGAGGGCCCATATTACACACTACACTTAGTTTAAATAGCACTTACCTGACGATAGCTAATGGTTAATGATGCTAATCAATCACTTTCCTAATTAGCTGTTTAAAATGAAATCTTCCCCTTCATTACACTGCCTTGAATTATGCAAATGAGACCACATAACCCACATTTTCAAATTTTCCTTGTGAGTGGATCTAACACAATCCATGTCCCTTGCTAAGGAGTAAGCTGGAAGGTCAGGACCTCATTCCAGTCTACTAAAATCATTGAACTTTACAGGTTAAAGGCAGTAAATTTGAGATGTCATACCTCAATAAAATTATTGTTAAAGAAGTTGCAATGTAATAAATTAATGCTTTAATGTCTAGGTTTTTATGATGATTACATTAGCTGCTAGTCTAATATTCATATCAGATACTAGGACTTCAGTGAAGATACAACTTTGGGTTTATAGATGTCATTAGGATGGGACAGCAAATGATTTTTCTATCCTTAAAATATTCACATCATTTGGGATGGTATTAAGACAGTGTGGACTCAAATTTTGCCAGTGAGAATCTCTGAGTTTTAGTTGCATACAGTGGCTCTTTTATCTGGCCAGCAGATTCTATTCTCCTGTATAGCAAGTGACAATGAAGCCCATATTCCTTGCATAACTTATTCAAACAGCATCTCCCACATATGTACCAAATATCAGCCTTAAAAAGGTAACTGGGAGAGTTCTTGCTTATGGGGAGTTCACAAGTATTTAAGAAGTCAAATGGAACACAATTGGGACCAACTTTAGATTGTGATGTGTTAAAATATACATTCCAGAGCAACTGCTAATAATTCTGAATTAATTATTTTAAAAATTCAGAAGTCTGAGCTGGAGAGATTGACCATCAGGCAAACTGATTGCTCTGCAAGTGTGAGCACTAGAGTTTCATCTTCAGAATCTCTGAAGAAGTTGTGTGGGGATAGTGGATACAGGGGATCCCTGGAGTGAGTTGATTAGTGAACAAGACAAAACACCAAGTCCAGGCTAAACAAAAGAGCCTAACTCAGTACATACATACAGTAGAGTGGCCAAAAAGGTGTCTGTGGTGGCTCGAATGTAGTCGGCCCCCATAAGCTCATAGGGAGTGGCACTATTGGGAGGTGTGGCTTTGTAGGAGTGCATATGGCCTTGTTGGGGGAAGTGTGTCACTGTGGGGGTGGGCTCTGAGGTCTCCTATGCTTCAGCTGTGTCCAGTGACACAGTTCACTTCCTGTTGCCTACAGGATCAAGATGTAGAACTCTCAGCTCCTTCTCTAGCACATGTCTGTCTACACGCCGCCATGTCCCGCCATGATGATAATGGACTAAACCTCTGAAACTATAAGCCAGCCCTAATTAAAAGTTTCCCTTAATTAGAGTGGTCATGGTATCTCTTCACAGCAATAGAAACCCTAACTAAAACAGTATCTTACATCAATCCCAGGCCTCCACAGGAGCACATACATGTACCTGGGCATACATGCCAGCCCAGCACATACACATGCAAAAACCTTTTTTTTCAGAAATCTGAACAGAAGCTGAGGTTAGATGTTTTGTATTTGTCAGAGTCTAGCAGGTGAGTAGGAAGGCAGATCAAATAATTCAAGAAGAAGTCCCCAGTAGGGCCATCCCTTTCACCAGCTGATGTCTCAAGCTGCCCCCCACCATGCATATTTTATCCTCTAAGGTCATTTCTACCCCTGTATGACAGAGACAGTACTGTAGAGAAAGGCTGGCCTCCCCTACTGAGAGCCCCGTGGAGAATTACCACCATGGTCTAGATAATTTATGGATCCTGAGTTGGCAAATAAGTAAGTTAGGGCAAAGCAGATTTCTATGATCTCAATTCATTTATAATATTTCACTGAGGTCTGTCCACCATGGTCTAAATTCTCAGCTGGCTGTGGTTTAGGACGAGAAAGGAAAAAGCACACAATCCTTGGCCTCTGGAACCTTGCAAACTATTACACAGCAGTTAATTCACTAGCCCTATTTGACATGGTTTTAAAATGTTTATTTGTTATTGTGATATGTGTGCATGTGTTCCAGGGATTGAACTCGGGTCCTAAGGCTGGATGGTGTGCTCTTACCTGCTGAGCCGTCTCTCTTGCCTTAGATGCTGCTATTAATATAAAAATCACTGCTATTTCACGCACTGGGTGAGGAGGGAAGGAACGTCAATACAGAACCAGTTATTATTCATGGATAGGTCAAGTGCCTGGTAAAAGCAGGAGTCCTGTCTTATGTGCTGAATGAATGAATGAGTGAGTGAATGAATGAATGAAACTGAAGGTGAAAGTGCGTCACTCCTGCACATCCTGGCATTTTTACATTTCTTCATATCCAGGTATGTCCCTCTTTGTTCTCTTATGTTATCCCCAAAAGTGAAACTAAGGTAGGGATCTAATAATCTCAACTCTGTCTTAGACCTCTACTGACCCATGACCATGAACTGAGCAAGGTACAAGATGAGCGGCAAATTCAAGCTGACCTTACATTCCAAGGTTTGTATTTCTAATCCTAACAGTAAAATGGATTAGCGTCTTGACACACACAGGGGTTTCCAAAGCTCTAGAGAGACGGGGTAGACCCTGTCATGTCTCCTATTGCCCTGGGAAAGCTATTAAGTAAGCGAGGCACACCGCGGGCAGCTGGAGAGTTGGCAGAGTCCTCAAGAGGAGGCTGGGAAGCACTGTCAGAGCTCCAGAAGATGGATGGAGCCTGCTTATACACTGAGGCTGACGCACAAATGGAATCTTGCCCACTCCAACTGGCCTTTCTTCAAAGGTGTCATTGACAGATGAGTATCTAAATGTTTTTGTTTTAAAAAGAAAACAAGTAAAAGCGAGGATAAAAACCTCTTTCTACCCCCAAACTAGCACACACAGCTAATGAACATGAACATATCAGGTCAGGCTGTGCAAGGAACAGCCTTTTCAAGGGGGTCTTTAGGAACTATTTGCAGAGTTGTACACCTTCTCTTCCAGATAAGTTTCAACTGCACACAAGGATTTCATTGGGACCCCAAATTCCTGCCGGTCGGCTGTGTCCCATCTGCTGCTGGAGGCCTGCTAATGGGGACCAAGCCTGCTCACAAGTTCATCTTCATCTGCCAAAACAAGACTGCCTGTCTAACCAAAAAGGCCCCTTCCATTTCATAGCGGTAAACAGTATCTGACTAATTTGAGAAAATACAGAGTGGAATGTTACAGGGCCTCATCACCCGGTGATTGACATCAGAGTTGAGACAAAGTCCACAGAAGCAGGGGGTGCACTGAAGACGTTGTTCTGCTTTGGGAGACAGAAAGGTCCCCCTGAGGTCACTGCCATCATGGGGCCGCAGCCACAGCAGTCTTCAAGATCAAAACCAAATGAGGCTGTTTTATTTCATGTCTCTCAAACACAGTTGGGAAAGGAAGGTCAGTAGTCACCAACTTTAAAAGGTCCAAACTAAATACGGTTTCCCCAGATGACTCTGTTTCTTGGCTTTGCTCTGTAATTATCTGCTAAACATGAGGACCAGCTGATACACACTTAGAAACAACAAATTGGAGATGCCTTTCCTATCCCTTCAAGGTGAGCCAAACTGTGACCTGCCCGTGGTCTCTGGCCAGCTATGTAACTCAATAATAGACCAGCAAACCATTTGCAAAGTATGTGTTCCCTGTTAGCTTAGATAGACAGCTTCGAGCCAAGGCCATATTCATTTATAAAATAGTAGACATTTGCTCACATTTGAGCATGCCTTTTAGACTTGGACAGAGGTAGCTGGGATAGGGGACTTTAGAAAAGACCTGGAGTGCCCTTTGTGATCATGGACTAAGAGACCCACAGGAAGGATTTTAAAGAGAAATTTTGAACCAGATAGGCTACTTTGGCCTGACTGTGTCGTGGACAGCTGTTGTCTATGACCCCAACCCCCAGGAGATAATGTGCCCCAGAATTAGTTGGCTGGAACAGCCTAGAGGTAAGCAAGTCCGACCTCCTTTAAGCAAAAATAAATCTTGCTGAGTTAAATGCTCCTGTCTCTTACTTTCCTCAAGGAACATGAGGCATTAAGTGACAGTATTTGAAGACAGCAGCCATGAATCCTTAGAGCCCATATCTGCTGGCTGATTAATTGTAGGTCTGCCTAGTTCAAGATAAGCTGCAGGTCAAATACATAAGACTGTCTTCCTTGTCATATCCAATAACCCAAGGATAACCGGAGTGGCTATTCCCTGATCGTTCAGCCCCTGCTAATACAATTATGATGCACAGGCCCTGTCAGAGAGTGGGAGGGGAGGCAGTGCTTCCCAGTCAGACAGCAAGCACTCCAATCAGCTCTGCTCCTCTGCTCCCTTTGGTCCCCTTTCCACAAATCATCACAGCATGCAGAGACACAGGCCTCGATGTTCAAAGTCACTCTGAAGTACAACTTCATGAGGGAGGCCGCCCGAAAACAAATGACTCCCTTTGGTGAACAGTTCAGATCGGGAGAGTGCTTGGCACATATCACCCATCCATCAACCGATGGATCCAGAAATAATGTATTAGGAATGGACTACGTGCCAGGCAGGCGCTCAAGCCTCTATAGGAGAACTATGGCAGATTCCAGCCCTTCAGTACAAATGCCACTAACAAAAGCTTCCAGTCAGCCATAGGTGATTACTTAGTATGAAGGAGGCAACATAGAGCTGAAGAAGAATGTTTCAATTTTTCTCATTTTAAAACCTACCTTTAGGAGTGTGAGTGTGCTAGACAAAATAGAAGCCCTGCGCGTATCATACTTGTCGACCAAAATCATCGTTTACCTGCCACCACGGGAGATTTCCGTTCATCTAGGAGCTGGATGGAGGTGCTTGCTGTCACCACGTTGCTTTTGTTGACTGTTCCTATAGAAAGAAAACTCACCATAGTAAAAAAATGAAGAGTTCTGAGGTCAATGGATAGAGAGCAACCATACTGGCCCACGGCCACTAATCTATAAAGTGTGCTGGGACTCTGTTCCCAGAGTCGAGAATGCTCTAGGATGTGAACACTCTGCCATTGATTCTGGAAGCAACGTAATGAGTTGTTGCCACCTGCTCGGGGGAGAATCCAGTTCTTCATACTGAAACCATTGGGTACCATGCAGACCACAGGGTTTGTAACCTGTGGGTATTCACGGAGGAGATGCTCACTCCAGTATGTGGTCTCATTTATGTTACCACTGTCAATAGACCACATGCAAGCACACTCTGAAGTTACAGTAAGTTGACCGCTATAATTCTGACTTGTTATACAAATTTTAACTGGTTTGTAAACTTCAAATTTTAAAAATGGTTTTTCTAAACAAAAACACTCTAAGTAGGGAGATAACTAGAATGAACACTTTATTTAAACTCTATTAATGTGATAACAATAGAGTGCAAGCTTTGACTTCCTATTAGTAAACACAGTTCTAATATCCATTAACTACAAATTATGAGCACGGATTCTGAATGCCCAGTTCATCTGGTGCCTACCTCTGAGAAAGGAACTCAATGAATGTGAGTTGAATGAAATTCATTGAATCAAGACCCAGGCAAGGCAAACCAAAACTGGAATAAACTCATGACCAAGCAATTAAGAATATTCTTTTAGTCCAAATCCAAATAACCAGGTTGTCCCTGAGCAGTCAACACAAGGAGCTTCTCCACAGTGGCAGGAACCTGGTGCTTTTATAGATTTCCCTTGAATCTAAAGGAAACCCAAGGGAAAAGGAGCCAGGAAATCTTCTAAGACTGAACATTATTCACAATTTTACCACAAATGAAGTTAATTTCTTTCATTATACAATCAGATTAAATGTTCAGTAAAAACTTGTTTCCAAAACCAATACAAAGACAGTTTTAATTAATCAGAATTGTATTTTTTCCCAAGCATAATTATTCTAGGAAAATACAAAGGATGATGAAGTAACTTGGTTAAAAAAGGTCATCATACCCATATGAGCACATATGAAAAACAATTTGGGGATACTAGAGTCTGCCACAGTGCAAGTCCCCACATCATGGGCTTGATGACTCCTAGCAGACTCAGAAAGTCGGCAAGCTAAGTATTGTTTTCTGCTTTATGGGACTAAGATAAAGGAAGATAAAATGAGATTAAAATGCTATTGCTCATAGGTTTGGGGTAGAAGTAAAGAGTTCACGTGTCCTGGTTGACATGCCCAGCAAGAAAATTCTGTCCCGGAGAACCTGGGAACACACATGAGAAACGATACCTGTGCAAGTATCCAAGCTCAGAGGCGTAAGCAACAGAGCATATTCAGAATCATTACACTAGAAAAGAACCTACCAGCTAGACTACTGCGCACCCTGCCCCTTAGGAAAATCCCATTACCGAGATTCCACCTTTCCTTGAGTCTCTCCATTATTGAAGGACTCTTATATATGATATGTCCCCCATAAGACTTATGCTTGTCACTAGGTTTTCATGTGTGGGTATTGCTTGAGAATTTTGGAACCCTAAAGAGGTGAAACTTTGCTGGAGGAAGTGGGTCACTTGGTGGAACAGGGTTGCCCCACTTTCCATTTATTGTTGCTTCCTGGCTATGAGTGCAATTTGACCATCTGGCCTCGGCTCCCTCTGCTCTGCTTTCCCTGCTATAATGCAGAGTCTCCTCAGTCGTGAGCCTGCCATTCCTGACAGTGCTTTTATTGGGTATTTTGTTGCAGAACAAGAAGAGTAACTTCTTGTTGGTGCTTCCCACCCTGCCCATCTACATCAGACCTCTGCCATCATGTCTTCTGTAAATGTCAGGGCATTCCATCTGCAAACACTGACATTTGCGGGAATGAGAAATCACCGAGCCTTACAGAGCAGGCAACACCAAGCACTGTGGAACTTTTGTCGTGGTTGGGCTAGGAATGTTTGCAAGAGGTTGACATAATATAGACCCTAATATAAGTACAACTGAGAAAGCTTTCCATAGCAATCCAATGAGATTGGCTCTCATTCTCTGAAGCTTCTAGAATGTTCCACTGTTAGCTTTCTACAGACGTACTGCAAGTTCTAAAGCACAAAATGACAAAAATACAGGGGTAACTGAAGTGTCCAATGTGTCTTCCATCTAACACTGGTTAACATAAGCCAACACTTGGATTTTAGTGTATGTGAGGGGTGGGTAACTTTAATTTTTTCACAATTTAAAACTATAAAAATTCTTAGTTCTATAGATCTTATTGGTTGCTACAGCAAGTGAGTGAAGAGTATACAAGTATACAAAGCCTTGGTCCTGCT
>CABHPR010121880.1:1421-27573 GCA_902168415.1 Peromyscus melanophrys | reverse complement strand
CTCTCTCTCTCTCTCTCTCTCTCTCTCTCTCTCTCTCTCTCTCTCTCCTCTCTCCTTTTTTAACCTATCTGTTCTTGAGAGGCTAATAATCACTGGGTCTCTGGTGTAAGTGGTGACTATTAAATCCTGCTCCTGCTAGACTTTTTATCTGAAGTAACATTATAAACTGGTTATTTTGCTAAACACAAGAAAATGAGAGCATGTCCAAATATCTGTGTTCTCGGTCGATCCTAAACAGCAGTAGCAAATCTCACAACATCCAAGAATGCACCTTCAGGTTTGCTGTACCTCTTTTGTGCTGCTGGTACTTTCTCTGTAATTTACAGAATAATACTGTAGAAATCTCTTTATGTTATTGTCAGTTTTCTTCAGATGTGGCTTCTGGTAGGCTGCTTGTGTTCCTGGGGACAGCCCTACACCCATGCACAAATTGGCTGCAGTAAGCAGACTCAAGTGCATTTGGGAAAGAGTATTTGACACTGAGAGGAAGACATGGAGGGTGGGTAGAGGCGGGATTGAAGAGAAGAGAAGAGAGTTGTCCTTGTTCAAAACACATTACATCCATGTTTGACATTCTCAAACAATAAATTTTAAAAAAATGTTAGCAACCGAGATAGCTAATTATCAATATGAATACAGGATGAATTGGAATTATCTAAATTATAAAATTAAACAAATTTATAAGCATAACATGGGTTAGATTTTTATAACAAAGTTCTGTAACCCTTGTCATCTCAGTTGCTTGTATATTTAGAGATAATAATTGGTTGACTTTTTTTTTCCTCTCAGAAACTTCAAGATTGTTTTTGTTTCATATTTGGCAAGGCATAGAAGTGCAACCTCCAAATGAACAGAACAGTAGAAGGCACTGTGTTGTGTTCATACAGGCATATCAGCATCTCGACAGCTTACTTTCTTGTTATTCCTCTGTTTATAGTTGTTTGGCCAGAATCTTTCATCCTCTAATATCTTGATATAAATGCCACCAAATAAAAGGGGAGATGAAGGCAGAGGAAGACTACCTTCTGCTTCAACACATCAGATCACTCAGTCTACTGTCACAGTGTATTAAGGGCTTTTCTGCTTTCTCTACTTGGTGACCAAGCCTCACTAGGTCTGAAGATCTCAATGGGGCAGTATAATTCTGCTTATATTACTGTAGTTACATTAAAAATTAAATTAAATATTTTTTGGAAGTAATTCTAGACTTGAAAACTTTGAGAATACAAATATGCCCTTTGGTGGTTTGAATGAGAGTGGCCTCCATAGGCACATATATTTGAATACTTGGTTTCCAGTTGGTGGAACTGTTTCGGAAGGATTAGGAGGAGGTGTGGCCTTGTTGAAGGAAGTGTATCACTGGGGGTGGGCTTTGAGGTTTCAAAAGCTCATGCCATTCCTTAGTTCACCCTGCTTCCTGCCTCATGATTGCCACCACCATTTCTCCCCAGATTTAGAATGCACTGGTGTTCTGACATATCTCCGCCTTCACCGTATTGCAAAGGGACAGTTTTCTGATGACACTCACCCCTCATTTGCCTGACACTTGGAACACTTCACTATCTATTTAGTACTGACATTCGCCTATAAAACAATAACTCACAAGTCTAATGGAATAAGAGGGAGGATTCCAGTTGTAAGGAACTTACAATTTGATTTTTAAATTATAACATAATCACACCATTTCCTCCTTCCTTTTCCTCCCTCCATACTCTCCTTTATATGCCCCCCTTGTTATCTTTCAATTTTGTGGGCCCCTTTTTTATTGGTTGTTGTTACATCTATTTAAATATATACGTTTAAGTTGTTGAGTAGGCCCTAAGTCCAATGAGAGAGTGGTTGGTTGCTGCGAATGTACGTGTGCCTCTACCGCACCCTTGGGGTTATTGTGCCATGCTGGTCATCACAGTTTGTACGGGTCGTAGCTGGGTAGGACAGTTGGTTGGCTCCCCCTTTGGAAGCAACATGCACTCCTTACATCCCAAGATGAACTAGACTTCTCTTTCATCACTCCTAGCTGAAAACGATGGCCTCTCCTGTCACTTCACAGTGTGTTTCTGCTTCCAGTTGTCCTAGTCACACTGTCAGGTCACAGGAGACGAGGCATCCTGTGTGATTAAAGACAAATGCTGTAACGACGTCGTGTTTCTTTCCTCTAAAAACCTTATCGGACTTTCGATGTACAGAAACTGATGAATTATAGCTCCGTTTCATGAAATTCTTTCTGCTTCCGTCCAGGCAGGGCCATGCATTTCTCTCTACAGTTACATCTGTTCACCTTAGTTACGAGTGCCTATGGTCCGGCTAACACGGGGATTTGTCAGTTTCCTCCAAGACTTGGTGTTTTACACCCAATGCTTCATGGCACTAACCTGATGTGGCAGTCCACAGTAAATAACAGTTTTTCTGCTTAGTAGGCATCACACCAGAAGCCTATCCACCAAGCTTTTTAATCATAATTTCCTCCCAGCTCTCCACCAGTTACCTTGTTCCTCCATTCATTTTTCCTTTATTAAGAAATTTTTTATCATTTCGCATACCGAACTCAGATCCCCCCTCTTCCCTCCTGCTGCTCCCCCTCCATCTACCCCCCCAACCCACTCCCCATTCCCACCTCCTCCAAAAAGGTAAGGCCTCCCATGGGGAGTCAACAGAGCCTGGTACATTCAGTTGAGGCAGGTCCAAGCCCCTCCCCTGCATCAAGGCTGTGCAAGGTGTCCCACCACAGGTAATGGGCTCCAAAAAGCCAGCTCATGCTCCAAGGATGGATCCCAATCCTACTGCTAGGGGGCCCCTTAAGCAGAGCAAGCTACACAACTGTCTCACTTATGCAGAGGGCCTAGTCCAGTCCCATGCAGGCTCCGTAGCTGTTGACCTAAAGTTCATGAGTTTCCACTAGCTTGGTTGAGTTGTCTCTGTAGGTTTCCCCATCATGACCCAGGTATTCAGATTGGTGAATACCCCAACTCTCATCATAGAGCTCACATCCAGTAAATGAAGGAAGCAGACACAGAGAGCCACAGCCAAGCACCAGGCTGAGCTCCAAGAGTCCAGGCAAAGAGAGGGAAGAGGGATTCTATGCGCAAGGGGGCATCAAGATCATTTCTTCATTCTAGCATCAGCATTTCTCCTTGACGTGACCTCTTTTTTTTTTCACCTTTCAGATATATTAAAGCTGAAAACAAAACAAGAAACCCAGTTTCTACTTAGGCAACTAATTTTTGTTTCTTTGCACTGACTGCCCCTGATACGTAATCAACAGTGTTGCTGGAGAGCTTCTCTCCTGGTCACACCAAGCCCCGCAGTTCCACAACCCTCGTATAAAATAATCACTCAGATGCTTATATTACTTATAAACTGTATGGCCGTGGCAGGCTTCTTATTAACTGTTCTTATATCTTAAACTAACCCATTTCTATAAATCTATACCTTGCCACGTGGCTCGTGGCTTACTGGCATCTTTACATGCTGCTTGTCCTGGCTGTGGCTGGCAGTCTCTCCTCCACCTTCCTGTCCCTCAATCTTTCTCTCTGTTAGTCCCGCCTATACTTCCTGTCTGGCTACCGGCCAATCAGTGCTTTATTTATTAACATATTTATCATACAGAACATCCCACAGCACAACAGATCCTCTGCAGGGTGAACTGTGAGTTCCCTTCCCCCAGAGAGTTCCACAAACTCTGACTGACAACTCCATCCAGTGTCCCTGTTTCTACAGCTAAATGAAAGAGTTTAGTCCCATTCTCTGGAACCTGTTGCTATCTTTGATGTCACTGAAATAAATTCCTTTTTTAAGAATCCATTTTAAGCATCAAGTCCAATTTGTGCTACCCGTATATTATTGGGTGTGTGGTCTCCCACTAGGACATGGTTAACCTACAAGAGGTCACACCCTTAAAGAAAACTGACTCTTCTTTCAGCAGTTAGCAGTTGCCAACAGTTCCTCTGTTCAGGGCAAGACTTCCTCTCACCCTCCCCTTTCTATGATGGAAGGAGTTAGGGTAAGGGGGTCAAAGTGATCAAAATATTTTATACAAATTTGCAAAGAACTAATAAAATATAAAAACAATGAAAAACCTTTTTTTTAAAAAAAAAAAGCTAGTCTAAGTTGACTTTGTGGGAATTCGAGTATCAGTCCATTTATTCTCTATACCATCCCTCCTGTTTTAATCTGAAGAATTCTAAGAACTACATCCTGAAGATACTTTCTTTCTTTTCTTTATTAATTAATTAATTAATTTATTTATTTATTTATTTATTGGTTTTTTGAGACAGGGTTTCTCTGTGTAGCTTTGCGCCTTTTCTAGGATCTTACTCTGTAGAACAGGCTGGCCTTGAACTCACAAAGATCCGCCTGCCTCTGCCTCCCGAGTGCTGGGATTAAAGGTGTGCGCCACCACCGCCTGGCCTGTCTTTCTATCATTGCCCAATTCTCTTGCTGGGAATAACAAGCACGTCCTCCTATATCCTGGGTTATGTCCTTATAAGCACATGTATAAGGGTGACAGTCATGTAGAATCATGCAGAGTGAAAACCCTCCAAGTCTCTAAGCTTGGGCTCTCTCTTGAGTGGCATTCTAAGAATGGCAGCTACCGATCAAAGAAACCTCAAACTCAGCATCTCCTAAAATCACCATCATCAGCTGTCTTCCGTACTTTTCCCTCAAAAGAATCCCTGTAAAAAGATGAAAACACATTCCATCTTGTTTGACTCAACATATCTTTATCTAGCCTTCTACTTAGCTAAGCAGTAAGTGTGACATTTTAACCCAGTATTGCCTAGTAGAAGTATTTGGACAGATTAAAATATCTATATCTAATCTTCCCTTATTACTGTGCTCCTCTGTGAAAGTCTGCCATCTCCACTGCCCCACCTCACCTCCCTCAGCATGACGGCTTCTCAAAGGCCTCTTTCCATTGCCTGACTCCTGTGCTCAAGGAAAATGAACAAAACATTTGAACTTGGGATTCATATAGAGAGAAAACATGCTGTATTATCTCTCTGGGGCTGTTACCCAATTCACTATACATTTTTTTTCCATTAATAAACATTTTTAGCAAATTTTATGACTTGATTTTTCTTTACTGCTGAGTAATTTTCAACTGTTGATTTGTACAATCTATTTTTTTCTTATTGACTCCTCTGTTGGTGGACATCTAGGTTAATTCCATTTTCTCACCATTGTGAATAGAGAATGAACAATTAACATGGGTGTGTAAGTGTCTTGGTAGTATGTGCAAAGTCTGTTAGGTCTGGGCCTCGGCTGGGGGTAGCCACATTCTATGCAGTTCTGTTTGTACTGCTTAGGAAACCTCCAGACTGACTTTCATAGTGGTTGTGTTCATTTACACTCCCACCTACAGGATATAAGGATTCCCCTTGCACTCCGTTCAAACCAGCATTTGTTATCATTTGTATTCCTGATGATGAGCATTCTGAAGGCTTGAGATGTAATCTTAAATTACATTTAATTTGTATTTCCCTCGTGTCTAAAGATGTTGAGCATCTTTTAAAGTGTTTCTGAGTCATTTGCATTCTTCTTGGAATTTTCCATTCAGTTCCACTGCCCACTTTTAAATGGGTTATTTATTTTCTTGATGTTTAGAGTTTTTTTCTTTAACTCTTTGTGTGGTCTGGGTAGTAACTCTCCATTGGTGAATACCTGGAAGATTTTCTGCTATTCTGGGGGCTGCTTATTGGTTTCTTTCACAGTTCCTTAGCTTTTTAGTTTCCTGAGATCCCATTTGTTGATTGTTGGTCTTATTTTCTTTTCTGTGTTCTCAGAGTCTTGTTCAGAAAGTTCTTCCCTGTGTCTATCAGTGGAAGAATGTTCCCTACATTTCCTCTAGTAATTTCAGGATCTGATTTTATGTTGAAATCTTTGAGGTATTTGCAGTTGAGCTTTGTGCACGGTGAGAAGTACGGATCTAGTCTAGTTTTTCTCCATGTTGACATCCGTTTGTCCAGGCACCATTTCTTGAAGATCCTGTTTTTGATACAGAGTTTCTTTGTGTAACAGCCCTTAATGACCAGGCTGGCCTCAGACTCACAAAGATCCATCTGCCTCTTCCTCCCAAGTGGTGGGATTGAAGATGTGTGCCATCACCATCCGTCTATTTTTCGCATCTTTAAATAAAATCAAATACCTGTAGCTTTGTGGATTCATATTTGGGTCACCAGTTGTATTCCCCTGTTCTATGTGTCTGTTTTTTTTTGTGCCAGTACCATGCTGTGTTTATTAGTTATGGCTCTGTGGTATAATTTGAAATTAGATATGGTGATATCTCCTGAAGATTTTGTTCTATTTTTTTTAAGTTTCCTTATTATTTGAGGATTTCATGCATTCACACGATGTGTTTTGATCAGATTCACCCCCCCCACTGCCCTCTGCTTCAATTTCTCCCCACTCCTCACCACCATTTCCTCCTGATTTCATGTGCTCTCATTTAGAACCACTGAGTCCGCTCAGTGCTGCCTGAGTGTGCACGTGTGTAGGACCTCAGCCAGAACACGGGTAGCCTCTCATAGGTCATATCCCTGAGGAACACTCACTGACCCTCCCAGCAGTCTGCGATACCCAGTAGCCCCTCAGCTACAGTGAGAGTTTGTCGTTACCTTCCCAGTCCCTCAGGGCTTTTGTCTGACTTGATCTTGCACAGGTCTCGTGTACGCCGTCACAGCTACTCTGAGTTTATTCATGCAATTTCCCTGGTGTGTCCAGAAAACAGTGTTTCACTGTACTCATTTATTGCTATTGGCTCTTCTGGTCTTTCTGCCCTGTCTTCCACAGTGACCTCTGAGCTTTGGGTGAAGAAAGTGGGATACAGATGGCTCATTCAGAGCTAGGCACTCTACTCCACAGTTGTTTTTTTAATTTAATGTAATTTCATTATTGATTCTTTGGGAATTTCACATCATGCACCCTAATTCTGCTAAGCTCCCAGTCCCCTATAGGCCTCCTTCACCCCTGCAGCACCCCCCCCCAAAAGAAAATTCTAAAAATCAAACCAAAACAAGCAAACCAACAAAAACAAAAATAAACAAAATAAAACAAACAAACAAAAAAAACCCTCTTCACTTCTCCATCTTTCCAGCCTCTCCAACACCTCTTCATTCACTCTGGCAGCATTGGGAGCCGGGGTGGGTCACACAGTCTACCCTTTTGTTCAATCAGTTTTATTTGCAAATGTTCATTGCAAAGGTCTGGTTCAAAGTCTCTGGTTTCTGGTACGCCATCATCCCTGCATCCTCACCAAAACTTCTCTTGGATATCTGAGGCTGCCTTGAGTCACGGAGATCCTATGGGTACTGGTCCACAGGACCAGTCACTTCACAAGCTCCAACAGGTCCTAGATGGGGTAGATGTTAAGGTGGGCCAACCCAAGGCCCGGCTGTGTGCCTGGGTGGCAGCTGAGCTGGTCAGTCCTGGCCACTGGGGTGTTGTCGCCCTCAGGTGAGGGGCAGAGCCAGCTCCCCTACACCCATGCTGTCAGAATCAGTTCTCCCTCATTTGCAGTGAGGGAGCCATCTCTCCTAAGTGTGCAGGGTGGGGGAGCGCAGCTCTCCCATGAGAGTTGGGGCCAGCTCTCCTGCTGTAGTGTCCAGTGAGTGGCAGGGCCAGCTTTCCCAGGGCCAGTGAAGGATAGGGCCAGCTCAGCATGGCCCTCTGATTTCATCATGCATGAACTCCAAATATTAAAAAGTTAAAATTGTATGTCTGTGTTCTCTAGAGTGGTTACTAGCTACATGTGACTTTTCAGAACTTGAAATAGAGATCTCATAGCTGACAAACTGAATTTTAATTTTATTTCATTTAAGTTAATTTATGTTTAAGGAAGCACATGAAGCTAATGAACACTACATTGAACAAAGACTATCCTTCACCAGCATGATCCAAAACATGCATGTTCCATTTAATGTTGACGTTGGTGAGTTCACTGACACACACATAAAATGCACACACATGAAATAGAAAAATAAAAAGAAAGAGTGGAAAGAACAAAGGGAGGTGGGCACTTTGTGATGACTAGGATTTGGTAATGGTAGGTGAAACAAAGGATAATTATTTGTATGGAGTGGAGCCTTTATGATTTTACATGAAGCACAGAAGGAAAAACAAGAGCATTCACTGTGTCTGACCTAGACATATTTTACTACAATATCTGTCAATATTTAAGAATTTTTGGACAAAGTTGGAAAATAACACAAAAATCCTTCCCCCCCCTCCACTATTTATATATTCATCCATCAAGTCTTGCCACACCCGGTTTCTAAATATCTTTTTCACCTCACTCCTTGCTACTTACATTGATTTTCAAGAGTAACCATAATAAAACAATGTCAAGTAAGTGGTTTCAACAATATAAATATATTTCCTTACAGCTCTCAATGTTAGAACTATCTATTCAATACTGTCTTAGTTACTTTTCTATTGCTGTGAAGAGACACCATGACCAAGATAACTTATAAAAGAAAGCATTTAATTAGCAGCTGGTTTATGGTTTCAGAGAGTTAGTCCATGATCATCATGGTGGGGATCATGACAGCAAGCAGGGTTCTGGAGAAGTAGCTAGCATCTGAGCCACATATTGCAGGCTGAGAGAGAGACTCTGGGTGAGGTTTCAAAGCCCAACCCCAGTGACATGCTACCCCCAACAAGGTCCCACTTACTCCAGCAAGTTATACCTCCTATTCCTTCTAATTCTTCTCAAATAATTCCACTCCCTTGTGACTAAGCATTCAAATGTATGAGCCTGTAGTGACCATTCTCCTTCAAAACACCACAATAGTGACATTACCTGATACATTTTAAACACTGCACCAAATCTATTCTCAATTCTTCATATGACTACTTTCAGAACTGAAATGTTTCTTTGGGGTTCCTTGCTGACCTCATGTACAGTTGAAGGAATCTGAATTCATTCATTTGTTCCTGAATGCTAATTACATCGGTGAGCGGCACATTTGCACAAACTGTTCAGTTTAGTGACGTGAAGCACCGAGGATGTTTTTAGTGCTAGCATCCAAAACTAAATAAAGCATGATTTCTGTATTAGTTTAGTAGTTGAAGTCATAAGTAATTGTAGGTATGTGTGGAAAATGAGTTATAGTTCACTATGAAGATGGTAGGTACTGGATATTTCTCCAACTTCTCTGTAAGTCATACAATCTAAAGAAAACGTTGATGCATGCAGTCATGACCTTCTGCATTTTCTTCATAAAACTGTCTCTGTCTAGAGCTTCTTCCTAGGCCATCCGCCATCTACGTATGTCCCAGAAGTCACTGGGGGTATAGCCAGAGCCCTTTACACTTGCTTAAATCCTGTAAACTTCAGAGATGGACTCTCAGGTCTAGAAAGAAGCATGCTGCCCACGTTCCCATATCTGTGTGTTCTCTTGGTCTAGTCTTGGATGTCTCACTTTTAGTTGTCAACAGATCCTTATCTTTCACCCTCAGGAACACATGAGTACTTAAAATGCTTAAACGCAGGAGAGTTTCATTTATTGACTTATTTACTCACAATTTATTTATTTATTTATTATTTATTTATTTATTTGTTTGTTGTTTGTTTGTTTTGGCTTTAGTGATAATTGAACCCAACGTCCCATGCACCCTAGGTAGGTGCTCTATCACTGAACTACATCTCCTGCCACAGTTCCTCACCACACGCCCCTTTTCCTCCACCTTCTCCTGGTTTTCCTGTCATCGTCTGACATCTTCCAGTCAGAATTAAACTTCCTTTCTGATCATTACCATTACCTACACTCCCCCTCCAGCAGAAACTTCTTCCTTCTTTCTATAAATTTTCTAGTAAAGGCATCTGATGCTAGAAATGTTCATCGTCTTCTTCCTTGTCATCGATGTTTTCTCTCGTTTTATGTAATTATCTGAACACGTTCTGACATCTCCAAAGTAAGTGGAGCTGACATTTTTCATGTAGTTTTTTTTTTAACCTTACAGGAATAGTCTCACCTTAACTACATTTCTGTCATGTTTTATTTCTTCTGAGAAAGTAATTCTATGGAAACTTTAGGTTGCTTTCCTCCCTCTCCCCCAAAGAAAAAAGAACTTGATTAGCTCTTATGCCTAAATTTTATCTAATGTACTGACTCACTTCTGGTTTGTTTACTTATTTGTTTTACTTCTAGGCTGTAGGTTTAAGTAATAATACATTGGGGCTCTTATATTGAAGGGTTTAGCGTTTTTAAACTGAGGCAACTAACATCCATTCCCTTTGATTTACAATACCACATATTCCAAGAATTTAATAACTTTTGTGTGCAGAAAAAAAAGGGACACCCTTTTATAAGTAATCTCTCCAGTGTTAATTGGTGTGAATGCCAAAAGTACGGTTTTCAGGTTGCTATGTTTTTTAGAAATAAATTGGGCTTGTTTATCTCACTCAAAGATGTGGCCCCATATATCATATGGTAGATTGCTCCTATATTCTGTCTTTTGAGTATTTATGTGTTCTCCCAGCATTCTCTAATTCTCTCCCTTATCCCCCAATTGCTTTTTAGTCTTAGCTTCCCCATACGGCTCTTAAGTCATTGGACACACAGAGAGAAGCCAGGGATAGACTTCATGTTCTCCTGTAGTTGTCCTTAACTCCTTGTCATCCATATTTGCCTTAATTTTCTCACAAACTTCAGGCAAAACTGACTTCTAGAGGCACGTTTATAGTATGCTTTATATATATAAAGAGAACAACATTTTTTTCCTACTCAATTCTGCCTCAATTGGAATTATTTCATTTTCACTTCTGGCTTCCATCTCTACAACTACTGCATAAGAAAGTGTAATTGGTGCATTCTTGCTGTTGTTTTCTGGTAGAACTCCAGCAGGTTTGCTCACGTGTTTGATCAGATGGAGCTATCACCAGGCAGGACTGAGAGACTGTATCCACTGCCCCAGAGAGACGATGTCTAGCTTGAGGAAACCACATCACCCCTGTGAGCCCCAGCTCTGGATAACAAGGGGGTTACCACCCATGAGTCTGTCTTCTCTAATGAGCTCTGGGAGGTTATGTAATAAAATGCTTAGCACAGTTCCTTGTATGTAACATCACACAGGTACTGAGTGCTAGCCAACAGAGGGGATGGAACTCTGCACATGCACCAAACACAACAGCAGCGGCATCCCCTCATCTGCACCATCTCCTTCCCTTTCTTCTAGGATGTCTCCATTGCACTTGTGGACACTATGACTTTAATTGTTCGTATGTGGCATTTAAAATGGCAATTTAGAATTTTTACAGCTCTATCATACCTAGAAATGATTTGTTGAGCCGTGTCTGTAGCAGGGATTGACTGTTTGTGAAGCTACAATTAATTTCTTTTCTATCAAAGGGATTCTGGTGTATGGTAAAGCTCCTACTTCAGTGCTCTCATCCTGTTTTAAACATCCCATGGATCGATCAAACACCAAACATACATGTCAACTTTACTGGGAGTGCACCTTTGTCATAGTGCTTAATGTGGGTCACGTGAATATCCACATTCTATTTTGGGTCTTGGACGAACCTCAAGGACACTATCAGAGGAGGCAGAACTCATAGGATTGGGTGACACAGGCATGCTGTGGGATGTCTTTCTGTATGCTGTGAATACACATTGCTCTTTAAAAGTAGATTCAATAATCTACCCTTCCATCTTATCATATCTATATCACACATTTCTATATCAAAGGAAGGTCAAGAATGATTAATAATCCACCAAAACAAATATTTATTGAGTGCTAAATTCTGGGTACTTGCAATGCAGTAATCCAGACAGCTTTTCTATACTTTTATTGATAGTTTTATGAAACACAAGAGTTAGATGTTTCTAGGACTGATAATTATTACCATTTAATTTAATTTTAATTGTAATTTAATTTAATTTTTCTTTGTTCTGAAACAAGACAGATGTGGTGAAAATTCAAGTGTTTTGGAAGATGGTTGAGGTAAATTTTAATTCAAATTCCTCTGCTAAATGACTTGTGAAGTGGGTAGATTCTTTTAAATCTTCTGAGTTGAAGTCCACAAGTGGATTGCACTGAATTGAGGGGATTTGCAGGAGGAAGGAATGTAAGCAAATGGAACAACAAATGCGGTGTCCAGTGATATCAGAATCTTTTTGTTTTAATTAATTTTTTCCACACAATGTTTTCTGATCATTTTCCTCTCCTCCAACTCTTCCCAGATCGTCTCCACCTCTCTACCCATACAATTTTATATTCTCTCTCTTTCTTCTCTCTCAGTCTCTCCCTCTCTCTTAAAAAAATAGTCCAAAATGAAGCAACAAAACCATGGAGTTCCTTTTGTATTGGCCAACTATTCTTTGGTGTAGGACCTTTCCTGGAGTGTTGTTTACACACCCAGTGACAGATACTCTACTGGAGAACACTGATTTTCCCTTTGCCAGCAGGCAATAATTGCAAATAGCTTCTTAGTTAGAGGAAGAACCCCATGTCTACTCCCCAACCTCAGTGCTAGGACCCCATCTGGCTTGAATCTGGCAGGTCTTATACATGATGCCACAGTCTCTGTGAGTTCCTATGTCTACCAGTGGGAGACTCTGTTTCTTTGGAGTCATGCATCACTTCTGGCTCTTAAAATCTTTCCAAGTCTTCTACATAAATCCCTGAGCCCTGAGATGAGGGCTTCAATGAAAACATCCCATCAATACATCAGAAGTTGTTTTACTGTGGCTTCTAGTGTCTCAGATGATATGTAAGACTTGGTGGATTCAGAATTCAAATTCAGCTCCAGATTGTAGTCCCGTTCTTCTGACTCTGTGGCACATACATCTGCACTAGGGAACAAAAGACATACACCAGCATGCATCTTTCCACTTACATTTTTTCTCTTTTGTTTTTAATTTTCCTTTAAACTTTCATCTTTCCTTCTGTCTCAAAACAATCTTGCTACCACCCTGTGCTCTCACTCTCTTGATTTGAGAAGACCCCCCACCCCAAGAAGGCTCATCCCTTTGAAGCCCACCTGCCTATTTCTTTGTTTGTGACTTACACAAGTTCCTTCTCTGGACCACATTCTCAATGTTTTGTGTGCACTGTCCTCTTAATTACATAGCACAGTGAAAGCCACATGAAGAGGCAGGAGTTTGTATCATCTCAATTACTGGTACAAATAATATAATCTTTTAGACCTCGGTTACTCATCTCTCAGATGAACAAGTTGGTTGGAGTAAACACGAGGCTTCTCCACTCTAATTTTTGGAGCTCATATATAGAGTTGGTTATCATAGCATCTTGTCCATTCCTTTTGAAAATCCTGTGAAGGTACCTATTCCATTATATCCCTTTACATAAAACACCTTTTTCTCAGTGCTGCGTTAAATTCTCCTCATTATAAAATATTTAGAAAGAGAAAGAAAACATAAAACAAATAATCCCAAGTTTTCATTGTGCAGAGACAAGGACTTCATCAGTTTAACCTGTTCAATATACATTTGCCTCATGAGACTGCAGAATGTCCATGTTAGTTACCTCATATTCTGTAATTAAACCTCTAACATGCTCCCTTAGTTTGGAAAGTTAATAATAGATCTTATCCAGCCTAAACTCCACATGATTCCCTGATCCACTGTGTGTCTCTCTCCTTCCAAAAGACCCTAATAGTGGAGTTCATTCATGTTTTTTAACAAATATGACAAATGGCGTGGGAATAGCTTGCACACCCCTCTATTGATGAAGTCATGGAGGTGCAGAGAGGTTCACTGCATTCCTGAAGTCATTTAAATACATTTGTCCAAGACTAGATTCAAAATTATTCCTTTTACATTAAATTTTTTCAGCTTTTTAAACACATGAAGGTATTTTTGTAGGATTTTGTAGGCTAGGCCCCCAAACAGACATTTTACAGACAGTTCTCATCTAGAAAAATCAATAACTTGTAAATGTTAGGCAAACATGAGCATTTTACTTATACTATGTCAAGTTCAGTGTTGAAATTCTGAAAATTTGTGTTCAGGAATATAGTCTAAAACACTGCTTCCAGAAAATTACATTTCATAAAGGAAATAAAGGATGGCCAGGGAGAGAAAACTGCATCATGCCACCTCCCTCCTTTCCAACTGTGTTTAAGGCACTTACACAGCATCAGGAATCTGAGACTGTTCAGACTTTCAAAAAACATTACACAAATATTCTCCCAAATTGGCTACACACCGAGCAAGTTCAATGACTGCCCTGAACTTGAATTCATCTTTGAAATTGTCAATTACAGCTCAGTTTTAAGGATGCTGGTCAATAGCAGCGATGTGCCAACTTTGTTGATGCTGTTATTCGGCACTTTATGTTAGGAAAGCCAATACTCAGGCTGCCGTCTATAGCTAATGAATCCCGAAACGCTCAAGCATTTGTTTTGCTGGTCTCATTCTTATTCATATGTATTACTTTAGTGGGGAAAAAATTCAACACATACTGCTGTAAGTAACCATAGCAAAGAAAATATAACCCAATGCATTTTTAAAAACGCCTTCCAAACATTCAGCTTCCACCAGAAAGTAAAACAATGGCATTAGAAACTTACACAGGCTTTTTGGAAAGCATTAAGGGCTCACTAGATTTCATTGCAAAGGACATGTAGATATATGTGCTCATTTGAATTTATTCTTCACTCAATCAGATTGAAAACATTTTAGGGCCAGAGGGACGGCCCTGTGGGTAAAGGCACTTGCCACCAAGCCTCAGGACCCGACTTCAGTCTCCGAACACACAAGGCGGAAAGACAACCGACTTCTACAAATTGTCACCTGACCTCCACATGTGTCCTTCAGCCTACCCTGCCTCACATACACAAAACAAATAAATATGTAAACAGATATTTTAGGACACTTTCCCCCCTTCCTAACTTTTCTCATACCTTCCCTTTTAGTTTTTAGATGACGTTCCTTTATCTACTCTACTTGCATTTTCTAAGATCCAGTTTCTCATCCTTTTCATAGTTTCCTTAGTCTTCAGTTTCATGCCTTTATTCACATTTCTTACAGGTATATTTAGCTTTCTGGACTGTCTGTGGACTAGCAATTGATTTGTACACACGTACTCTCTTTCCATTATTTGGAAGGCTCCCGACCCAGTCTGATGGAAGCTGGAGTCATTACTCCTTGCCTCCATTGCATCCTCTAACACCATGAGACCAACGATGCTTCCAAACTGCCAGTATACAAATATTTATCAGTGGTTTGAGAAACAACTTATAGAGAAACATGTGAACTATTACCAAAGCCTGATGTTTTAAGTTTAGACTAAATAATCTCATACCTTTGGGGGGCACTCAAATGTATAATAATAATAAATAAATTTTAAAGGTAGCTTATGTTTAAAACTGTCATTCTTCTAGTCATAGTTGTTATTGTTGTTTTTACTCTTTTGGGGGGCCTGCCTCCCAGCTCACAAATAAATCACACATGGAGGCTTATTCTTACTTATAAATGCCTGACCTTGGCTTGTTTCTTGTCAGCTTTTCCTAACTTAAATTATCCCATATACCTTTTGCCTCTGGGCTTTTACCTTTCTCTTACTTCTGTATATCTTATTTTCACTCTTACTCCATGGCTGGCTGTGTGGCTGGGTGACTGGCCCCTAGCATCCTCCTCTTCTTGTTCTCTTGCTCTTTATTTCTTTTCCTCCCAGATTTCTTCTTCTATTTATTCTCTCTGCCTGCCAACCCCGTCTATTCTTTCTCCTGCTATTGGCCATTCAGCTCTGTATTAGACTATCAGGTGTTTTAGACAGACACAGTAACACAGCTTCATAGAGTTAAACAAATGTAACATAAACAAAAGTAATACACCTTAAAATATTATTCTACAACAATAGTAATATCCAATTTACCAATAAAAAGTAACTAGACTTATAGTATTTTCACTGTAAGACTATACTCACATGGTACTTTGATATGCATGTCCTTTTAAAAGGTTGAAGTCAACAACCCATCTCAAAGCTTACATTCTTCAGTAGTAAGAACACCGAGAATTATTTTTTGGCAATTGTCAAATGCATAGTAATTACCATGCTGAGCAGTGGATCTCTAGAATATCATTGTTCTTTGGATTTTTCCCCCAACAAAGCCATCAGTATCAAGTGTTCCTGGCTCTGTATTGATTATTTTAATGTTACTGGAAGCCAAACAAAAGCCTACCTCTACTATACCACACACTTTAATATTTATCTAGAAGTTTTAAAGGATTTGACAGGAAATAGTAAGTCCTTTGAGAACAGGACCTATGTTATGCTCATCCTTAAACTCTTATTGCTAAATATAGACAGATGCTAAAATAACCAAATGTATACACCATAAACATTAAAATTAAGCAAATTCAACTCACAAAGGCAAGTACTTGCATTTCCATGATACTCAAAGTAGACAAAACATCATGCATTTGCATGTTGTCAATTCTGAATTAATATTGATATCCTGACTTTATGAGATTTACTGGAAGGTTTTCTTATCTAGTAGAAACTTTGGTAATTTTAAGTCTAAATGGGTCTTAAACAGATTTTAAGATTGTATCTCAATAAAGATAATTACCAAAGAGACAGTAAATTTTTAATAAATTAAGAAGGAAAATCATTTAAAATGCTTTGGTGCAATTGATGTCCATAGGAATTAAAGAACAAAGTATTGCAAGATATGATCAAAATATATCTCAAAACATTACACTTATGCTTTTAATTATAACAGAAACTTCAGTGTATTTCTCTGTCTTCAAACAAAAGAGAAACATATACTGAAACACTTTAAGTTACCCTCATTACAGGAAGGAGATCTTTCTGAGCTAGTGTACCTCATCCACATCCAATTTGTACAGAATTGAAAACTGTTATGTGAAGACATTCTTAAAAAAAAAAGAAAGAAATAGGGCAAAGGTTGGAGGAGGCCAAAAACTCATGCATTCTGAGTAGAATAATTTTAACTCTTAGACAAGGAAGGCAAAAATAGATGACCTGAGCATCCTGAAAATTAATTGAGTCAAGCCAATCCATTCCTACTTTGACCTGTTCCCCTCTAAGACACATTCTAATTGTGTCCTGAAATAGTTTTTCTCTACCGTCCTCTCTCTGTCTTTGCACTGCCATTTCTTCCTCAAATCAATGTTAACCCTTTTCTCTTCATAGACACTAAACATTCTCCAAACTAAAAAAAAAAATATTCATAATTGATGACACTTGCAACTTTTCTGCAACCAGGGGGCTTATATCTGGTGCTCATTCATTCGTTCACTGACTTGTTCATTCATTCCAGGGCCTGTTTAGCACATGTACAGGGGAGAATTACATCTCTGATTTCAAGCATAAATTGCAGTGCAAGTTGGCGCAGAGAACAACACAAAAAGAGAGACAAGAAGAAAGAGAACTCACAACACAGCACACTGGGCTGTCCTATAGATGTCCGCATGGAGGTGTTCTGAATACTCAGGGACATGACATGCAATTCTACACAGTCTGTATTTGGGGGATATCACTTGCCTTAGCAGATATTTAAATTTTCTTTGAGTACGGTTTCTGTCACTTAAGGAGAAGTGATGTCCAGTCCCCTGGCTAGCATAAGAAAGGCGTAGACCTTCTACCCTGCAGAGGTAGCAGAGTAGCATCACATATAAACATATGAACAGAGTCAGCGGCAAATTGATTCAAATATTCATGTAGAGAGAGAATCAGACTGATAACTTTTCCCCACCCTGGAAGATTGCCATAGATCATCCTTTTGAGCATCTGTTCATGGAATCCTCAGTTCAGATTTGTAGGCTGCCATTTATGGATTTAGGAATCAGAGGTGTATTTACCCCTTAGATGTTGACCTTGGGTGTTTCTCTCTATTGCTCTTCACTTCATTTTTGAGACAGGGTCTCTCACTGAAACTGGAGCTTACCAATTGGTTGGATTGACTGGCCAGTGAGCCCCTAGGATACAGCTCTCCTTCTCCCAGGACTGCACAACTACATCTGGCTTTCTATGTGGATCCTGGGGATCCAAACTCAGGTCCTCATGTTTGCACAGAAAGCAGCCTACCCCCGAGCACCTCCCCATACCTGCATGTGAGGCTTTGTTGAGCACTCCTGGTTTATCAGACCTTCATCATTTCAGACAGGAAGTGAGCCATCTGTGCTCCAGGTCTGGAGCCTGTCTCCCACTTTATAGATATCGGGACCTGATTGCTTCTAAGATGGTGAGAATCAATTCCTTATACTGTCCAATGGTGATACCGCCTATTGTTCCATTTCTCCAAAGAACCCTGGTGCATGCACACCCAGCTAATAGATTGCTTTCTAAACAAAATATAGGTCTTCCTTCACACCTGAACTTTTAGGCTACAGTTCAGTACTCCACAGGAAAGGGGAAAATTAAGGTGATAGAGAATATTCTACTTCATACAGAGAAAACATATCTATATGGGATATTTTCTATAACTCATAATGGGGTTATTTCAAATTCCCCAGCATTTCTTAAAACAATACATTCTTATTCAAAATATCTAGCAAATTACCCAGATGACAATGATTTAATCCTAATCTCCAGGGAGAAGTAAGGGAGTTTTTCTTCTGCTTCCCAAAAGTGTCCTCCACATTACAATACCTACTTCATATTTCAATTACAGTTGGAACTTTGAAAAAAATTGAAAAGGTAGTGTGTCTCTTTTGCATCATGACTGATATAGGTGACTCATTACTGCGTTCATCAAAATTAGTCGTGCATTTCAGATTAACAGTCTGAGGTAATTATAGAATTGAAGAAACAGCACCTGCATTTAGATTTCCTTTCAAACAATCTTACAAACTCTTATAAAGCCTTTGATGCCTTTTCCAGTTCTTTCCATTCAAGAGGTTCCAAGAGGTACTAGCTCTGATGAACCACCCCTCCTTTACCACACTCTGTTAAAATCATCCCTCACTATGAAGTTATGTTTAATTTTAGTGTGGTGGATAGAGTGGTTGCATAGCAGCAGTACGGGCAAAAACATCATCAAGCTTTCCCTACATGCAAACTGAATGTCTCGGTGCTCAGCTCAACTCCTCTGTTTGAAGAGTGGGAAATCTTTCATTGACTCAATGGGCAAATGGAGCAGAATCTCAAAGTTGTTTTCCATAAACACAGACCCCAGGGATAATTGTGTGGGAGGTCAGTCAGTTAGAAGGGACAAGACCATGCAGGAATTTGGGGGATTTGACATCAATTTGAATAATGCAACAGCATTTTCTGAATGGTGTGGGCAAGGCAATTGATTCTTGGCCCTTGTGGGATTGATGGAGTTACAAATCTATTAGAATGAGCTGATGACATGTAGCTGGTTTGTCATTACTATTCCAAATAATTGATGTCATCAGTCTATAAAGAGAAGAGGTTTATTTTGGCTCATGGTTTTGGCTCAGTCTGTGACTGGTTGGTCCCATTTCTTTCTTGCCTGTAGTCAAACAGGACAGTATAGTGGTAGTTTGTGGTGGGATTATTCATCTTTCGGCTGGGACATAAAAGAGAGGATGAAGAAGGGGCATTGACCCAAGTCCCCTTAAAGGCATGAACCCAGTGACCAGACACCCTCTCACTAGATTGCACATCTTGAAGTTTACACCACCTCTACAATGGGACTATGGGCTGGGTACCAAGCATTTAATGTATGGCCTTTGAGGAGATGATTATTCAAACCACAGCATGTGGCATTGGTCTAGTGTCTGTTATATTCTCAGGAGACCCAACTCTTTTATCTTTAGATTTTTTAGAACTAAAAGTTTAAGATATGATAAAGTCTTGAATTTGCAGTTCTCAAATAAAACATGAGCTTTTATTTTTTTCTAGAGAATTTGAGATACGACATGTAATGCTATATTAAGCTGAATAAGAAACAAAAACTTGCATCAGGCTTTTATCTTCAGGAAATGTGTCTGGGGCTGGGAAGAGGCTCAGCAGTAGAACATTTTCTGGCACACAGGAGGCCTTGGATTTGATCCTCAGTACTGGAAGAAAAAAAAGAAAAAGGCTAATAGGTATTCTTTTGATTGTTCTGACTTGCAAACCTTTTCTACTGAAGTTATACCTGGAAATGCTCTTCTCCATGAGACCTTCCTGGAGGCTTTCCACACAGTAGACTTCCTCTCTTTCTCCTTTATTCTCATCACTCTGTCCCTCTCTCCTGCTCTCCATCTGTTGAATCTGAGCACCCCTGGGTACAACTAACCACTAAACACAAAGATAATTTATTGTTTTCCTTTAGTTTTTGTTATTTTTCACTCCCATAGCAACTTAGACATTATCTTTTACAGACACCAACACATTTAATCATCACAATAACCCCCAGTTACACCATTATAGTCTTCTTCATATATGAACCTGCAATTTACAGAGTTTAACAATAGTCAAAAAGCATCAGACCCTTATTGGGATGTCACTTTTGCTGTCGCGCAACTGCTCTTACTCCTGGCCTATGTTAGCTTCTATTTAAAAACAATCATAGCTGCTGGATCTGAATTTTAAGTGTTACTTTGGGCAATTGTCCAAAATATGAGTGTGTAGTTTTCAACACTGTCTGGTCATCCTCCTGAAAAGAGGAGCTGAAACTGTTAAACTCACTCCATTGAACCATCAATCAAACAATTAGGCTTCCAGCAAAAGATAAAAATACGCAGCTATTACCATGGAGGCTCTGATTACACAGAGGCCTCCAGATAACTCTGAATGCTTTGTAGCTTGAATTATGAAAGGGAGCAAGCTTCTTCCTCCACCACGGTTTGCGGCTGATTCGGTAATATAGCGCTGTCAACAGATTTAATATGTACTTGTTGGCTATTTCTTCATAGATCATATTATAAACAAGTGTTTGCAGTAACAAGAACAAATAATTTTTACATGTTACACTCTCAGTCCTGGGAATACGCAGTAGTCCAAGCTCCATTGTGACTTAAGTGAATTCCATGGCACTGATAGATTTCTTTGGCAATTACTGAAAGAGTGTTGTTTTAAATCGTGTTAGAAACATTAAGAATATGTATAATAAGATAGCTTAAAATATAAAATTAGATATATTATATAATATATAAGTGTATAACTATGTATATATGATGTATAAATATATGATCAAACATATATGTAATGAAATATATAAATAGGCAAGCCTTGTGTCATAGCAACAGAATAAAATATCTTCCTCTGCAGTTCAAATGACAAGAACAGGACATTTTTAGGCACTGACAGTATTATCCAGTGGGAACAGAGGCAGCTTGGGGCACAGTGGATACAAACTGCAGCTCAAGACGGATACTATCTTCTGTCAATAGTTATTCAACAGAAAAAAAAAAAAAACATTGTTCATATTTTTAGCAAAGACATTCACAGTAGACTTTTTCTCTAATCCAACAATAAGAATATAAATGAATGAATGAATGAATGAATGAATGAACTATGATGATTTATTACAATACCTCAGCACAGTCATTTAAAAAGTATATCAGCCGGGTGGCAGTCGTGCACGCCTTTAATGCCAGCACTCGGGAGGCAGAGGCAGGTGGATCTCTGTTGAGTTCAAGGCCAGCCTGGACTACAGAGTAAGTTCCAGGAAAGGCGCAAAGCTACACAGAGAAACCCTGTCTCAAAAACCCAAAAAATAAATAAAAATAAAAAATATATCAATGCCTAATTTACTTATTCTGCTAGATCATAAATATGGTGATTCAGGAAAATTGATACTCACCTAAGAAAATAAATCTGTTTTACTAATGGGTGTGCACTCTGGTCTCCAATATCTTCCTTCTGAGATAGCCATTTACTTGAACTTCCTTGGCCAAATTTGAAAACTTTCTAGCTTCGTTATTGTATAGTTTTCTAAGCTTGAGTTTTGATCTTAGGAAGTTGGGAGTCCAGGGGCTTTTAAATACTCTCTTTTTCTTTTAATCTGAAAATGGTTTTCCTTTGCCAGTTCACTTAAATTTTTCATGAACATTCTGCACAGCAGACTCATCCTCAAATATTCAGTCTTCAATGGCTTTAATACTTCCTTATTACCCCTTTGGTATTAGACATCTGTGACATCATACCCCAGATTTTTGATTGTTCCTTTGTTCATCCAAGAAAGTCTGCCAGGAAAACTTAATTCTTTCAATGTACTTTAAAAGGAGTTTCACCACCACACTCATATTCTTTAGTTTAGTTTTCAGGACTTATTTTACATTAGAAAATATCACTGAGTGGCTTGGAGATGAGAACACTATCCATTTTCCCACCCTCTGTATTTCCTGTAAAATACACTCAACATGGCCAATTTCCCCAGTGGCTTCCATCTTTGTCTCCGTGCTGTGTTGCACACAGCTAAAAGAAAATCAGATGACTTTCAATTTTCTGCTTGGATATATAGGCTCTCACAATCTTACAATGTGCATTTTCTTCCTTATTAGTCTACAAAGAAGAACTTAGAAGTCTTCTGGGTCCCCAGAAAAGTAATCATTTTAGGACAGCTTCCTACATGGACATCTTCTCTGCACTTGGGATACTCACTCATTTCTGGTGAGGCTCTCTCTCTCTCATGTTTGGGGCTTGTCTTGGACGTCTTTAGCCAGGACAGTTCTCTGCTTTGAAGGGACTCCCAGACTCCAGGAGACATAAGACTTCCATCTGACAGTGAAGGTTCTGTGAGGAAGGGTCAACCAGACAAGAAATCCGAAGTCTGCACTCTAAGACACATGGCCATTTGTGTGTCTATGGACCAACGCAAAACAAAAGGCCACACTTTTCAAAAGAAGAAGGATTCTGCTTCATGAGAAAGGATCTCAATGTCACAAAGGCTGAATAAAGCGTAGGGTAAATCATCAGTGCTTCCATCTCTTGGCTAGCTGTTGTCTCTTCCAGTATTTCATCAGCTCGATTCCTATACCTTTCCTTAGGAAACTCTGACCAAAGAATGATTTCCATTTCCTATAACTTCTGTTTCCTATTTTCTCTTCTCCTGCCTCTGCTTCTGAAGTGCTGAAATCTGCACCAGCATGCCCCCCCCCCTTTATGTGGGGCTAGGAACAAAGCCTAGGGTTTAACACACACAAAACAATCATCCTACCAACTGGACCTCACCCCACACCACTTTTGTAGTTCGTTTGCTTTATCTGAAGCCCACGGCATCTTAGCTATTTGTCCTGTTTTGTGATAAAATACCCTAATTTTGGTTCACAGTTCATGGGTACCGTCCATCATGGTGGACAGTCATGGCGGCAAGAGATGAAGGAGGCCAGATTGTGTCTGCTGCCAAGGTGCAGAGAACAGCTCAGTTCATGTTTTTGATTCAGTCAAGAACCCCATCCCAAATGTCCACCCATATTTAGGGTGGGTCTTCCATCTCAATTAAACTAATCTAGAAAATTCCTTACAGGCATGCCCAGAGGCTAACCTAATCTAGATAATCCCATTTAGGCATGGCCAGGCTTATCTCCAAGGCAATTGTAAATCCTGCCAAACTGATCATTTTACCATCACATCACCCCTTTTCAACTTAATACCCCATTTGATACTACTTTTAAACCATACCTTCTTCCTATGTTCCCATAGGCTTATGACCTACCCATAATGCAGAATGTATTCAGTACAACTTCAAAAGTCTCCATCTTCTTTAATAACTCCAAGACTATTTAAAAAGTCAAGCTCTGGGAGCTGGAGAGATGGCTCTGCAGTTAATAGCACTGGCTCCTTCTCCAGAAGACCCGAGTTCAGTTCCCAGCACCCACAAGGCAGTACACAGCCATCTGTAACTCCCATAGTTCCAATATGCAAAAACATAGCCCCATCCTAAAAGAAAAGAAGCAAGAATGATTAAGCCAAAGAAAGATCAAAACCCAACAGAGGTAAAGTCCAAATCCTGCAGCTCCATGTCAGGCATCTTGGGCTTGTGACTGAATCATCTATGCTCCAGAAAGCTTCAGGAGCTTGCCCCTCTAGCTCTGACATTAGGAGCATGGAGAGCCTTTATCTTTGGCTTACTCTACTCCGTGCCTACACCTTTCCTTGGCTGCTGTCCTATGGTCATGGCATCTTCAATATCTTTAGGTATTACAATTCAGGCTCCACTTTCACACAACAGCTTCTCAGGGTTTTCTTGCAGGAACTCCGATCATGCTACATGTTATCTGGCCTCAGCAGCTCACTGAAGTCATGGATCAGGATAATGGGACTCTCTCAATCTTGCGTATTTCATTCCTGCAAAATTAAAATTATGTGGACAACAATGCCCAGTTCTGTTGAGTTTACGATGGAGCCTGGCCCCCTTTGGGCCCCAGTTACAGCATATGCCTTGGCTCATCAGCAAAGCCACTTTTCCTAGGCAGTTACTTTCCAGCAGGGGACCCTTTGGGGGCATTCTCCGCACAGACTTTCTCCTTTCACATACATTTGCATTTTTATAAGTTAGAGTCTTTGATGTGTGGGGTCTTGCCTTCAGGGTACCTTTCCTATTGTGCCAATGAAGAAAGTGAGGTTTCTCTTTAATGGCTGCCGATGGTTTGTCATCTGGGTTCTACTTATGTGCAATTTTAAACTTGCTACACAACTTTCTGTGCCGAACTTTGCGTTTTTTCTTATCTTTTTCACTCGCTCATTGGAGATCCAAATAAAAGCTCGAAGAAGACTGATTGCAATGCTGGCATGAAATTTCATCTGTCCAAGAAATTAGTCTATTACATTTAAATACATCCTCACTCAGGTTCTAAGGACACGGGTGGAATGCTAGCCCACTTTCCAATAGACTCCTTGTTCTCCAATAGAGTCCCTACACCAGACTCTTCCACATGCATTTGTCTCAGCCTCCTGGCCTTCCAAACTCCTAGGGGAATGGACCACTAAATTCTCCTTGTACTATTCAAGGCTAATGTTCAAACCTCTTCCACACGCATTCTGTAAACTAGTTCCAAAGGCTTAGGAATCATCTGGCATAGCCAAGTTTATTGCAGCAACAGCCCATTCTTTCCCACAAATTTTCTGTGTTAGTTACTTTTCCTGCCCCTGTCCTAAAATATCCTGATGAAAAAAACTTAAGGGCAAACAATATCTTATTGGGATCACACGGTCCATTATGGTAGGAAAGTCACAGAGGCAGGAGACAGAGGAGGCAGCTGGTCACATGGTACCCAAAGTCACCCAGCCCAGAACAGTGGATGTGGGGTTTGGCTGCTTTCCCTTTTTATTAAAGGATCCCACTCCATGGAAGATTCCACCCATGATTACAGTGCTTCCTCCCACCTCAACCGTACCCCCTCCCCAGGTATGCCAGAGACTCATCTCTAAGGTGATCTAGATCCTTCTAAAGTGACCTTCAAAAATGTGAGGATTTTAAAACAATCTTAAAAGCATTTATGTGGTTTTCAAGTTTCCTCCTCCTTTTGGAAACTCTAATTAAATTCACTGAGATCCACTTGAATGATTTAACCTTATAAAATTTAATCAGATTGGCTTTATGTTCCAGTGCTGGTTTTGTCTTGATTAACTCGCTGCGCACTCTTAAGGAGACTGTATTCTGTAGACTGAGCAGTCCAGAGTTTTCTCTCAGGTTATATGGCTTGTACTCCTGTTATAGTTGTTTTCTAATATTCTTGGTGCTGTTTTGTTTAGTGAATATTCCAGTCATTAGACTGGGAAATTGGAGCATTTCCAGTGTTTATGTTGAGTTGAGTTGTCTAAGTCTTTCTTCAGTGTTGACATTTTTGCTTTATGAATTCTGAGTCTTTTTTGTTTGGTACGTATGTGTTGTGTCTCTTTTTCATCATAAAATGTCCTCCTTTTGCTGTGATAATGCTTTTTAATCTCTACATCTATTGTATCTGACTTTATCACCGTTTCAGCCCTGTTAGGTTAATTCCCTCTCTCTCTCTCTCTCTCTCTCTCTCTCTCTCTCTCTCTCTCTCTCTCTCCCCTTCCCCCTTCCTCCTCCCCCCCCATGCACACACACATACACACACACACACACACACACACACACACACACACACACTTTGGACTTCTTGTATCTTGGCAACTAAGTTGTGTCTCTTATTGACAGTATATAATTTGATGGCATCATTTTAGCAGCCTTTCCAACTGGAGGTTTTCTTTCTTAATCTCTGTATATGTGTCTCTCTGCCTATCATCTCTGTGGGTCTCTCTCTCTCTCTCTCTCTCTCTCTCTCTCTCTCTCTCTCTCTCT
>CABHPR010121879.1:8685-22404 GCA_902168415.1 Peromyscus melanophrys | reverse complement strand
GTACTATTGAGTAATAGGTGTAATTGAGACTTTTTCAATGCTGGGATCTTGAAAAAGGCAGGAGGGAGAAAAACCATGAAGAAGGAGGAGGAGGAATCAGGAGGAGGAGGAAAGAGAAGGAGGAGGAGGAGGAGGAGGAGGAGGAGGAGGAGGAGGAGGAGGAATCTTTATTTGCTAAATTCTTTTGGTAGTAAATATTCCTGCAGCAATATTTTGGCTGGTTTTCAACCATCACAAAGATTTAAAAATGATTTTGTGTATATTTTAGTAAGCCTTGTTGAAGAAGTAATAGCTGCTTCACATTTGGGTATTTTAATGACAGCGTCAGCTCATCAACTTCAAGGTTTTTTTTTTTTTTTTTCTGCACTAACTCACTGATAACTTAAAAGAAAACACATTCAGAATATAACCCGTAAATAAGCAGAGGTAATGACGACTGATGGTGTATTTCTTTCCTTGACATTTAGCTCATGGTCTCTCTCTGATAAGAAAATGCATCTTTCTGCAAAGCACTCACACTTCCCTTTAGCATAAAAACTAGAAGACTGCTTGCTCTTTTTCTTATGACAGACTGTGCAATGGTTTCTTCTCAGAATATTTTCCCCCTTGAAATTAAGCTATAAAATAAGATGCCTTCCTTGAAAAAGAGTATATTAGTGAAGAAGGACAAATGCACTCATGTAATGTGAGTTGAATTAAAGCATACATAATAAAGAGCCCCATTTTTACTTTGGGAAGACAGCTATCAAACAAAATCCTCAATATTAGCTCTATTTCCTATTCCCAGGTATTTTAGCTAACAAATAAAACACTGTGGTTTAATGAAGGATGAATTAACAGAACCCAGGCCATGTTTCTGAGCAAAACAGTGAACTAAATGAAGCTTGCCGTTGGCGGCTGTTGTTCCTGGGGAGTGCACTGCTGGCCACGTGGCCTGTGCACTCAGGGCATCCCTTTTATGTGATTAGTTTTGTCTCTAAAGAGCCATCTCTTTTGGGTCATTTAACCTTGTTTTTCCTCAGTAAATTCAGAAATGACAGATGGTAGCACTCCAGTAACCAACATGAACCTGGAGGCAGCTTAAGACTTAGAAGTTGAAGAGTTATGACAGTTTTGGTTTAAATGTTTCCCCCACAAATTTCTGTGCTGAAGGTGGAACTATAAGGGAATGAATGTCCTTATTGTGGGAATACATTAGGGATAAGTCAGGCATCCTTCTTTGCCGGTGCTCTCTTGTCCCGTTAGGATTTAGCAAGAAGAATCTTGCCTGACTCTACACATCTTGAGTTTAGACTTTCATTCTCTAGAACTAGGAACAAAATAATTTTGGTTCACATAAACTACTCACTCTGCAGTATTCTATTATGGTATCTTAACATAGTCTCCAAGAGAAGGGAAGCGCTCTCTCTCTCTCTCTCTCTCTCTCTCTCTCTCTCTCTCTCTCTCTCTCTCTCTCTGTGTGTGTGTGTGTGTGTGTGTGTGAAGCCATTGTAGATCTTATCATAAACATTACGGTGAATGTCTCTGAATTTCTCTACTTAAGGGAAGAATATAAATGTGATGAGTTTTCTCTTTACAGACCTTTGAAGCTAATCCTAAGCAATGGAGATTTTTGTAGGGGAGGGCAAATTGGAAGACCAAAAAACCAATAGGGAAAGAAGGACTTTGGCGTAAATTTTTCTTTTTATTGAAAATTTAAACTTCAATCTATCTGTATTTATCAATCAAAAATCAAATTCCAAAAAATTTAAAAACCACTACTCACTGTAACTCAGAGTAGGTAGTTGAGGGTTCTGCATGTGGCTGGTGCTTGCAAATGCTGGTTGAGTAAACAAAACACATCACCACTGCAAAGATTTTCTGTGTGTATGTTTGACAGTTATTTATAAAACTGAAAGTGTGAGGAAGATTTTAGGGAATAACATTAGAATTTCTGAAGATTGGCAGTTATTTAAGGTAGTGAGCAAACATTATAGCACATTTATACAGCTGCCCTGTATCTCATTTTCTTTTGCAACTGAGTAACATATATAATAGTCCTCAAGTGAGAGTTAAAGTATCTACGTAGTGTATTAATCTTTTCTGTGATAATTAGGAGATACTTGGGGCCAGCTCTTTAAGAGTTTATTTGGTCCACTGTTTTGGAGCCTGAATGTTCACAGAGCATCACACTGGCTCTGGGGCACCCCTGTTGGGATCACTTTACAAATGGAGTAACATGGGTAGGAACACAGAGAAGAGAAGGGAGAGTGAGGAGGTCACAGTGCGGCAAGAGGAAGGGAAAGAGATGGAGACATCACATCTCTAGACAGAAAGGCCGGGTGTGTTTGTGAGGGGAAGGCCCTACCACCTTCCATTAGGCATAACCTCTGAATCAAGTTTCTCACATATGGATCTCTGGGACAAAAGCCAAACCCAAACCAGAGCACATTAGAGCACTGTGTAGAGTTATGGAAAGTTAATTTCTTTGTATTATATATAATATTTTATTCAATTAGCAATTTGGAAGAATATACCTTACTAGATGCATACATGACTAAATCTTCATACTGAAACTTTTACAAAAATAGTTCTACACATTACACAAACCATCAACTTTGGTTTATGTTTTACATATTCACTACAATACTATAATTTTTTCTATTAAAACCACAAACTTTCCCCCCAAAAGAGATTGTTAACAATTATAACAAACTTCTGTGAGAATTTGATTAGAGTAGCTCAAGCGGAATTTGCAAGTGAGCCTTTTTAGTAAACAAATATATGGAACTTTCAAAAGATTGATAGGAATGTGTAACTTACTTTGTCAGTTTCATTTTTCATGTCTTGGTAATAAATGTTATTTTGATAGATAAAGATGATTTTTATTGTGTTTATTGTCTTGTAACTTTTATACAATAATGATTCCTCAAGTAATATGAGAAGTACTCAAGCTGTTAACTTATGCTTCTTGTAGAGTTATTTGTCAACATCTATACATCCGTATGAGAACTAGGTGAATTGATGATGTGGGTTCCCCCATGTTCCATGCAAGCAAATCTCATTGGGAAGAAACTCAGTGTGAATGTATTATAAATATTCCTGGAACTCCACTAATCCTATCATATTTTCCCAATGATCCTTTCCTTTCCAATCATCTTATAAAACAGTGGTGACGACACGGGGAGAAGTAGCAGAGTTTGTAGTGGACTTCAGTGTGCCCTCGCTGCTGCCAATACTGGAACGTCAAGAGGTGAAAGGGCATCCCAGTTCTAGTGGGTGGCTTGCTTGTGTGTACAGGATCAAAGTCAGAATCAAGGTAGATATCAGTTCTGAAATCAGCACCATGTAAGTGAAGGCCATGATGGAACACCCGCTTGAGCTTTTAGGAGACTGGCTCTACTTGACAGCAAAAGCAACAAGAGAGTCTTAAAATCAAGTAACAACTCCATGCAGCAGCTTTTATAGTTGATACAAAATTGCTCCTATAACTCTGTTCAGAAGACATCTACGATCCTTGCCAAAAGTTCTGCATCCAAGATCCTTTGGAATTCAAAGCCACAAAAGAGCTTGCCATTCTTCAAGAACTGGCATGTGTCTGTCCAGAAGGAAAGGATTATCATCTAACTGGAAGGTCCCCAGGAAGCATCCCCAAACAAGACACACCTGAGGTCCTCATGACATGTGCTTCATCAACTTGTCCTCCCACTAGGTTCAGAAGAATTAATTAAAAGAGATTACTATTTGTAAACACGGTAACATATCCTGGTTATGACAGACAGCCACTCAAATGTCCAGTTGAAGCCCACTCCTGTAGTGGCTGTAAAGTAAAAACACACCCAAAACTCTCTTGCAGTTTGGATGTGACTTTGTTGATGTCTGCAAATTGCACAAGATTAGAAAAGCTAAAAGCAAAGCAGTGGCCACTGTTTTGCTGATGGTGCTTGCAAGTCTTCCTTTCCTCTCACACCATCAACAGAGTACCCGATCCTGGGCTATGAGCTTTGTGAGACTCTAAGAAAGAGAGTCAGTGGTATGCTATCCTGGAATGGGCTCTTGCAGGTACTGCACAGTCCTGCGCCTAGTCTTAAGAGCAGTAGCTTTCTCATCATGAGGACTTCATGTCAAGGAATGGCACTGAGATTTTGGCAAGCAGATGGGCAATTTAGCAGAGTATTTTTTTTTTTAACAGCAGAAGATGATGCAGTGGCCTTGTTGGCTTATATTATAGTTTTGGCTATAGCTCATTAAAGTTCAGTCTCACTGTCAGCCCTTATAATTACAATAGAATCTATTTAACATAGCTTTGTAAGTTTTTTCTGTTTAGTCTAGATCTTGGTCTACGGAGCAGAACCTTGACCTATGCAGTATGTTAGCACATACACACATCTCTAAGAAATGAATTTTATATTTTGCCATGCAGAGGAAGGGCAATGCAGATTCTAAGATCTACAGGGAAGGGCGTGCCAGAGTGCTTAGGGAGTGAGGAACATGTGATGGTTCAGCCTGGCTACAAACTCCATTTGACTAAGAAACAAGGGAGAATACTGGCTGAGATCAGATATGCTCTGCCAATCAACAGATTAATTTGTTGATGGGTTGGTAATATGATGGCATTGGGAGGTAGTGAAAAGTAGGAGGCAGGGCCTTTGGAGGAAGTTCAGAGGCATGCCTTTCAGGCTAAAGCTTTCCTTGGCCTTTTCTATTTATCTTTCCCTACTCTCCCCATTGCAAACCACCCACTGAGAGGTGACACACAGCTTCAACAGGCTCCTTCAGCCATAATGTCCTGCCAAAACACACAGGGCCGGTAACTGTATGAAACCCATACAGTACCCGTGAAACGATGAGCAAAAGAAAAATTTCCTCGTCTAATTATTCTAGGAAGTCTGCCGTACCACAGAGCAAAGCCAGCTAGTTCGGAGGGCTACCTCTGCTGTTCCTTCCTGTGAGTGAAGGTGTGGTTTTGGTGACATTAGGATATATTTCAGAGCTAAGAGTCCCACATTAAACCTAATCTCTCAAGTATCCAGATTCCTAGCTTTGGTACTTCCAGAATAACATCTAATATTTAACCACCATGGACAAATGGCAGGGACACTGAAAGAACCCACAGAGTTCATAAGACCCATCCCTGTGGCTGCAGATCCACTGGTTATCAGGTTTGTGAAATGTGCTACATCCACTTCTGCTATGAAGCCAACTAACTTTCCACCAAATATTATGCCATTGATTAATTTGGAAACTCACCATACTGTGTGTGTCCATGTGTAACTGGCATTTGTGGGTACTGTGTACTCTTTTTACGCTAACCCCCACTCCTTTGAAATATTCAAGTCTAGCAATAAAGGCTATTTCTGTTTGGGCATTATATACTATCTAAAGGATCTCTGTTCAATTTTGCCTCACCAGAAAACACTGGTATTCCTGCCTATCCATAGGCTAGTGTTCATGACACTTCGGGCCTCAATGATACTCCATAAGGTTTATCTGCAAGCTGTGAGTTGTACCACCAGATTTAGAAAAAACAAAACAAAACAAAATGATAACATGAAGCAACTGAAGTTTGAATTTGAGAAAAGAACTCATAACTTTGTTAACTGAGGTGTCCTCACATGTAATGTATTTACCTAAAAGTTATTCATTGTTTTTGGAAGATACAACTTCAGAAGACTGTCCTTCATTTCTAAATTGTGGAAGAGCCTTTTTAAGCACTGCTATGTACAGTGGATAGCCCACTCCAGGTTCAGAACTTCCCATTAATGGTCTGAAAATAGTAACCATTCACATGGAAGAAGCATGTTCAGTGGGAGTGACTGAGGGGATTAAAAACAATGGGGAAGCCGGGCGGTGGTGGCGCACACCTTTAATCCCAGCACTAGGGAGGCAGAGGCAGGCGGAACTCTGTGAGTTCCAGGCCAGCCTGGTCTCCAAAGCGAGTTCCAGGAAAGGTGCAAAGCTACACAGAGAAACCCTGTCTCGAAAAAAACCAAACCAAACCAAACCAAACCAAAACAAAACAAAAAACAATGAGGAATCAACAGTACACAAGCTCTTACCTGGCCTCAGAATCACAGTGTTTCTTGGGTTTATTTCCTTGAACCTAGATTCAAGCACAGACTTGCCAATTTTTGGTACTCTATAACCAGCTCTGTTTCCTTCTGCCCTGGGGCTACCAGGAACATTAAGAAAAAAGTCACAGTACTGAACCCTCAATTTCTACTTTGTCCTTTACGTACACACAATTCACTTAAACACCTTTTAAATGGGTCATAAGTCATCAAAGGATCTGGCCTTCAGTTGTCTTAGTCAGTGACAACCCACACAGCAGAAGTTACCCTTTGTGGGTTTGCATCTTTGGGGACCAGAAGCTACAGATTCGGCTGTACATGGTTAAAGCAGGCTCGTGGTTTCCACGGCTGATGCTGTGAGGAATGAATGGTCCCAGAGCAGCAAAGCTATTCTAGAGTTTCAAACTTTATTTACCAAAGCATGTACTCTGTACCACAGAGAGAGAGAGAGAGAGCAGTACCAAGCACTTTAGTGTTTTTATTTATTGACAGCATTCTGCTGCCAAAGTGTGTGAAGAGAACATGTGGCTAAACTTTAAAGTGTAATGCAATCCTGAAAGTCAAATAATCCGCAGCATAGTTAAGTTTTGCGCAAGTCTGGATAGAGAACATGAAAAATTCTCAGACTAGCAGTTTGCTGACTAGAAAACCACTGTATTTTCAAACAGCCTAATATGGCAGTTGTTTTTCATAGGCAAAGAAAAATCTAAAGACAACAGAGAGTCTGTAGATATTCCATACAGCTTGGCAAAACCTAGCTGCTAGTTTCTTTCTATCCTTGTTTTCTGTTTCCATGTGGGACTTAACATTAGCAACGAGAAGAAATAAAGAGAAGCAAGAGGGAAGGTCCAGGCTGCCATGCATTAGCCGCTTGTCTGCTATGGTTTTCCTAACCAATTGCCCACTGCTCTGTATCTCACTGATTACAGTACAACAGTAACTTTCATTAGTCACTGCAAATAGGACTTAGTGCTACCTTATTTACATTCTATTGCAAATAATTAGCATTTCATATTAGAACCATCCGAGGCACTTCTGAGCTTGCAGCAAGACTATCTAACATTATCCAATACCATGTTCCACATTCTGTGCCTTTTAGTTACAACAGTGTCACCAATGAGTTCTACTGTGGCTTCAATTCCTGCCAATGATGTAGCCAGGGATATCAAAATGCTGCAGTAATTAGACTTCGCAAGCCTGGCTTCCCAGTGGTAACTGTCTTGGAAAAGGAGGAACTGTATTCAAAGTTTCTAATAGCTCAACCCTCTACAATTATTGCTAGAACATGAATATAACCATTTTATGGCAGAAAGCAACTTAAGAAAAAGCTTTACTACAAAAGTAAAAAGACATGGAAAAACAGCGTCATTTGCTTTGATGACTGATGTCTTTTTCTGGTAAAAATTTACAATTAATTACAAAGATTCAAACTTGGCTATTAACTTGGTAGAACTCTTGAGAACAGTGTCTATATTTAACAAACTGTAAATTCTATTTTATCAGATAAATTAGAATTTCACATTACATGAGCATTATTCTTGAATACATAAATTTGACATATAGATTTGCATATATTAGGTAACAAAATTACAGAAAGCATTTGGTACAAAACTAGCTACTTTCACTTTTAGGTGAGAGATGTGTATCAACTATATATTACACATTTATAATTTTTTAAATAAAAAGAAAAGTTTATCACATTGCAAGCAGCAGCAAGCTGGATAACAAGCATACTGCCAGCAGCTCACATTTGCAGTTCTTTAATATGTTACCTGATGCTTTCTCCTACATGCACCTATCAGGAAACCACTGAGTCAAACAATTCTGAATTGTGTGAATGGACTCTTCAAAGATGGAATGAGTTACTGTGACTCTAGCAATTCTGGAAAGGGTATCAGTAGCCCCGGGCAACCCCTGGGTCCATACATCTGCCCTTATCGTTCTGACCTTTCCCTCTCTAGGCTTCATATGGAATAGCTCCTCACCCACTCCAGCCCTTTATTTTCCTAAGATAACCAAACCACTAGGTCCAGTTAAGCAACTCAGGTCTCCCAGGCCTCTTCATATTCCATTCACAAGCCTTTCTTTGTATTCTGAAAGTCTCGCTCCTCCCAGCCTAGCCACAAAAAGGCTTAGATGCCTGATCTAGACCCACTTCATTTATAAGAGGGCTGATATGTTAAGACTCTTCTGTCATGATATTTTAATTTCCAATTAATAGTTTAACTGTTCTCACTCAACATTTAAAAGAAATGGGTAAATGGGTATTAAAACTCAATAGAATAAGAAAAATTAACCTCAGGAACAAGGCAGCACATACCAACATTAAAAATAAAAGTGTTTAAGACTTTGGCTAAGAGCTCCCAGTGAATGGAATAGAGATGAGAGGTTAGAAATCAATGATGATAATAGAAAGCACTCAGTTACAAAGCCCTTTCATATGTTATCTTTTCTATAAAGAGATTAAAGAACTTCAAAGAAACAGAAGCAGTCTCTTCTACACTAAATGTTTTGTTCCTTTCCATATTTCTCAACGGGGGCAGTGAATTACTTCTGTCTGAAGAAGCCTCTTCAAAAACAAAGCAAATGTCTGTAGAATTTTTGCAAGTTCATTGTGAGCTACAGTAACAAAAGTGGGTATATTTACTCTGCCCTGGCCACAGCTGGTGCTCAATCCAGCCACAGTTCCTTAGAGGGTGCAGATGGTTGTTCAGGAAACTGAGATAATAATTAACTCCCATTTCTATAAAATCACATAGAAAAAGAGTAGAGAGCTGAGAAAGCTATCCAAGCAAGAAGACTGCTTAAACTTGTTTGGGCCGATCCAGTGTTCCTCCTTCCCACGTAATCTCTAAAATGAGCCAGAGCATTTGGACAGCCAAGTAGTCATCTTGATCACCACTGAGCCTTCTTTTTCAGTTAAAAAATAAGGACAGGCATGGAGATTTGAGTTTCATCTCTGTTATTTAACTTTGGGCAACCTGGTTAACTCCAGGTAAGACTCCTAGCAATAGCAGATAAGTAGCCTGAATTAGCCATCTCCTGTGACCAGATTTATGCCTAGCCCAATAGTCAATCAGAGAGGCTTCATTTAGCAACTTAAGGAAACAGATGCAGACTCACAGCCAAACATTAGGTAGAGTTCGGGGAATCCTGCAGAAGAGGGGGAGAAAGGATTGTAGGAGCCAGAGGGGTCAAGGACACCACAAGAAAACACACAAAACCAACTAACTTGGGCTCACAGGGGCTTACAGAGAGTGAATTGACAACCAGGGAGTCTATATGGGACTGACCTAGGCACTCTGCATATATGTTACAGTTGTGGAGCTTGGTTCTCTTGTGAGACTCCTCTAACAGTGGGAACAGTGGCTCTCTGACTCGTTACTGGCTTTTGGGACCGTACTCCTCATACTGGGTCGCCTTGCCCAGCCTTAATCCATAGGGAAGTGCTTATTCTTACTGCAATTTGATATGGCATGTTTTGTTGATACTCACGGGAGACCTGCACTTTCCCAAACAGATATGGAGGGGGAGTGGATTGGAGGGCAGGAACCTTTAGAAAGGGGGTGGAGGAGGTACTGGAAGGAGAGGAGGAAGGGGAAACTATGGCTGGGATGTAAAATGAATGAATGAATGAATGAATGAATAAATAAATAAATAAAAAAATAAATTTATTTATTTTAAAAAATACTGTATGGCTGAACCCTCCCCAGTGGTTACCTTACTTTATTTTTAACTTTCTTTGCCTTTTAGCTCCTTTAGTTTTCCATTTGAATTTTAGCATTAGAACTAGCGTATGTGTTTCTAACAAAAGCTCGGTAGGTAATTTATTATAAGTAACACAATATTGACTGATACTTATATGAACTAATACATAAAGACTTCTTACAAATGAGAAAAATGGAAATTAACTCAGTAATAGGTGATATATCAGATAAGGGTGAAGTATGAAAACATACCCTAAATATGGGCAGCACAATTTCACTGCTTGGGTCCTGAACTAAATAAAATGGAAAATTTTGGTGGACTACCAGCATTCATCTTTTTCTGTGTCCTGTCTATGGATTATGCGGCTATGACTTCCCCATCATCATAGGCTGCATGAAAATAGGAAACAAAGTACACTTTTTGCCATACACACACACACACACACAAAATAAAATAAAAGAGAGAAAGGAATGATTGGAACATTGAATCTGAAACTGTGTATTCAAAATTGGAGCATGAATGAAATTCTGTTAATTTTCAATGTTTGTTTTGAGACAGATTCCCATGTAGGCCAGGCTGGCTTTGAACTGGTTATGTAACAGAGGCTGGCCTTGAACTCCAGCTTATCTTGTCTTTACCTCCTAAGTAGCAGGATTAGTTATGTGCCACCATACAAATAGCTTTATTTTGCTTTTAAACCATAAACATGTGTTATTAACAAGTTACAAGAGAATCATAGTTAATTGGAATACGGCAAATATGTATAAAGGCTAGTAATTATGTCATGTAACATGGGAAAGTTATTATATACAATATGAGGTATTGTAAAAACTGGTAAATATAGCAAAATACACTTAATTATACCAATTTTTATAATGGGGGAAAAGACAAGGTACTTAATGGAGATATAATTTTCAATATTTGTAGAAGAGGGAATGTGTGGAAATATAAGGACAGAAAATGGTTCCACAAAGGTAGATGTATTTTAAGAGATGGATGCTCCACAGGAAGACTGTAAGAAGGTGGCTAAGCCTTCTAGTTCCTGGGAGATGAAATACCAGAATGACTTCACCAATTACAATATGCTCAGAATGAATAAAGTATTTGTGGTGAAATATGGCAGAAGAGTGTGGCCAAGATACGAATGTGGTAAGGAATTATCAGTTTCCCAGTAGGATCATGGTTTTGAAAATTTCATTAATGCAATCAGGGAGTCTTAATTATAGTCAGTGGACTTACTCAAAAAACACACACATGCAGGACTCATATGACATTGGAATGATCAAGACCCTATGTAAAATTCTGTCAGTTACTTAGAAGGTTCACACTAACTTCTTTGAGAATGGATATTGTCTCTTTCTTGAATGTTTAAGATTATAGCAACCTGGAGAAAGTGGGGGGATAAGAATTGGAAAAGTTCCTTGAAGATTAGGAAGAGTTTTAATATGTAATGAACCAATAATTAAATACAGTAGAAGAGAATGACATGATAGCATGTACTATGATGGGCCTTGGCAACTGTGTGTGTGTGTTAGGTGGTTGAGGAAATAAGGAAAATAATTTACCCTGAAGAGCAAGCATGTGGTAATAGAGTCCACTGGTTGTGGGTGGTGCTTAGCAACATGTGTGGTAAGTTGTACACACCAATATATATCCAACACACACACACACACACACACACACACACACACACACACACACACAAACACACACACACAAATGGATGTATATGGAACTGAATGCATGCATAGTGGGTGGAATATGCCAGTTTCAAACAGCTGATTCCTGGCTACACACTAGATATTGCCATTGGGGAGAAACTGGGTCTGTGAGCTCTCTCTCCAGAAGTTTTGTAGCTTGCTATAAATATAATTACTTCAAAACTGAAAGTTTGAAAAAGTTGAAGTCTATACTTACTACTATGAATCTAAATACAATCCAGATGGATCATAGAATTAAATTTGGTAAAAATGAGAGGAAAAGCATTAGTTCTAGAAAAAAGTTTTGTTGGGCTCTTGAGAAGTGTTACATGGTTTCATTGGTCAGAGTACTTTGAACAAGTAAAACCAAATGTGGTGTTTTACAGAAAAATATCCACTCGTGGTATTTTATGGGAAACTGAAACCACAACAGGCAGCCTGTGGCTGTGGGGACCAGCAAGCACCTTCTCTTCGCAGAGCACATGTCCTCCAGGTCTCTCAGGCCCTTGTAGGCCAAGCCTACTTCCATTAAGTGCCCAGGCTCCAGCAGTATTTTGGATTTTAGACCCACTCTAGCAGTAGGATAATTGTATAACCTCATGTTATATAAATTTGAAGTGCTTAAAAATTACAACGGAAAATGTGATCAATTTGATTATATAAGAACAAACAAAATAAAAAGAAATACAATGAACTGGGAAGAGTTAATAGCTTTTAAACTGTTTTTATTATGAAAGAAGAAATTGTAGGGTGGAAAATCAAACAAGGTAAAGTCTGATTTTTTTTTTGTTGCTCATACACTCTACTACTCTAAGAAAATAATTTCTTTTGGAAAAAAATCAACAACAGTGTAAATGTAAAACTAGTTAAACAAAAATAAAGTCAGTTGAAAAGCTTAACACAGTAGTCGGGAATGTGAGATCAGAAAACTCTACTGGAATCCAAGGCAATTGTGAACCACATTATCTTGGTTACACTGTAGAACACAATTCAGCACATAGTGAGTGTTCAATGCTATTAGCAAAATCCAGACTCCTTATGGCAGTTACAAAGATCATGGGTATGGTTCCAGTCAACATCTCCAAATCCTTTGGTGGCTCCTGATGCATTCACTACCCTGACCACAACACTATCCCCATGGTTCCCTAACAAGCCAAATCTTTCCTGCATGCTCTTGTTACTTGGGAGACCTTTTGCACTGTAGCTCAAATGTCAAAACCTAAGAAAGTCTTTTGCTGTTTGTCAAACTTTTCATCTGTATGAAGCTACTGTCTTGTGCCTGTTGACTTGCTGTTAAAGGAGAAGGTGTGGAACTCACTAGGGGCCCCAAACTAGACACAGTTATAGCCCTAGCATGTAAAACAGATGCTCCTGGGAGCCACAGAATGAACATTGATTGGATGGATTTCACAGCTTTATGCAACCACAGTCAGGAAGAAATGGAGGTTTTATGTCCAACAGCAAGTAACATTTTGAGCTTAAATGTTTAATTCTGATTAATATCCCATAAAGTTCACAAGAAAATCCAATCATATAATTATATTAAGAAAGAATATTTGGGACACAAAGACAAGCCACAGCACAACAAAAATGAATGTCATTTTGATAAATATTAAGCAATCTAATTAGACGGCCACCATACCGACTTTTGTATAACGTTTTTGACCTGCAAATTGTGCCTCCACACCATGAAGGCAGCTCTGTAATTACACCAATCACCACGGCTAAAAAGCTTAGAAACAGAACGAGCCAGTAAATCAACATAAAAGACATAATTGCCATATTCAAAGATCATATGAGGCTGCTTGTTATCTACAGTCCAATATGGTTATTACAGGGGGCGGGCAGCAAGAAGAACCAAAGTCAGGATGCTTATCTTGTTCACAGCTGATATGAACAAGGTTTACATCTAAATCTAGAAAGATTTCGTTTATTTTTGCTTATTTTTCCTTGGTTTCACCACCTAAATTTGGAGATTTTTAAAACCATCCAGGTGGTCTTTGCAGATCAACTGCATAATCCAGGTGGTTATATCACTGGAAATATTTAAAAATATGTCATGATGAGAAGTGACCCACTGGGTTAAAGCCAAACCTTTGTAGAATACTGGAAAAATTTTGAACAGTATAATAAAGCCAGATTGAGTTAATGATCTTCAACTTTGGTCCTCATTATTCTGTAAAGTTTGACTTGTTTTCTTTCCCTTTCTTTCTTTCTTTCTTTCTTTCTTTCTTTCTTTCTTTCTTTCTTTCTTTCTTTCT
>CABHPR010121878.1:0-25982 GCA_902168415.1 Peromyscus melanophrys | reverse complement strand
TAAAAAAAAAAGATAGTAATATAAAGAAAAAAAGAAAAGAAAAAAAAAAAAGAAAAAAAAAAAAGATTGTTTTCTCACATAGTATACCCTGATTGTGGTATCTCCTACTTCTCCAAGTTCCTCTCAACATTATCTCCCATCTGGATTCATTTCATTTCTGCCTCTTATTAGAAAAGAACAGGCTACTAATATAATAGAATATAACAAAATAAAATATAATAGATAAAGCAAATCTATCCCATCAGACTTAGACAAGACAGAAGAAAAAGCACAAGAGAAGGGACAGGAATGGCAGACCCACTCATTCCCACACTAGGGGATGCCATAAAAACACTGAACTGGAAGCCATACGTAGAGGTCCTTGTACAGGCCTGTGCAAACACTGTGCATCTTGCTTTAGTCTCTGTGAGTTCATATGATCCTTGATCTTATTGATTTAGAGGGCCTTGTTTTCTTGACGTCCTCCATCTCCTCTGGTTCTTAAGGACTTTCCTCCTCCATTTCCTTGTGGTCCCCTGAACTCAGAGCAGAGGGACTTGAGGGAGACATTCCATTTAAAAATTAGTATTCCAAGGTCTTTAACTCTGCATGATATATTGCTGTGGGTTTCTGTATTTGTTCCCATCTACTGCATGAAAGAAGCTTCTCTGATAGTGGCTGAGCAAGACACTGATCTATAAGTATAGAAGAAAACAATTAGAAGTCACTTTACCACTACTTTTTTGTTTGTTTTTTTGTTTATCAGAGCAGTGTTATTTGGTTTATACCCCCAGGTACTTGGGATATCTAATCTCTGTTTCTTGAACACCCAAGCAAAGTTGGATGTGGGTTACATCTCATGGAGTGGGCCTTAAGTCAAATAGGTTATTGGTTGGCTATTCCCACAAGCTTTGTGCCACCATTGCCCTAGCAAATTTTTCAGGCAGTACAGTGTTGTAGATTAGAAGTTTTGTGGCTGGCTTGGTGTTTACATTTTTTCTTTTAGAAGTCTCATAGTCTCCTGTACCAAAGACACTAGAACATAGTGTGGTGGTATTGTGTTCCCCAAAATATTGTGCACCCTAATAAATTTATCTGGGGTCAGAGAACAGACAGCCACTAGATACAAAGGGTAGAAAACGGTAGCAATCACACCTTTAATCCTAGCACTCCAGAGGTAGAAATCCCTCTGGATCTCTGTGAGTTCAAGGCTACATTGGAAACGGCCAGGCATGGTGATACACACCTTTAACCCCAGAAAGCCAGCCTTAAATCCCAGGGAGTGGTGGTAGAAAGCAGAAAGGTATATAAGGCATGAGGACCAGAAACTAGAAGCATTTGGCTGGTTAAGCATTTTAGCCTGGTTAAGCATTTGGCCTGGTTCAGATTTCAGGCTTCTAGCAGCAGTTCAGCTAAGACCCATTCTGGATGAGGACTCAGAGGCATCCAGTCTGAGGAAACAAGATCAGCTGAGAAACTGGCAAGGTGAGGTTAGCTGTGGCTTGTTCTGTCTCTCTGATCTTCCAGTATTTACCCCAATAACTGGCCTCAGGTTTGATTTTATTAATAAGATTCTTTAAGATTCATGCTACAACACATCAGTGAAGTATCTAATTTAGGCACCAGCTCAATATCTCAATGTACAATGAGTTGTGTAGGTATTGTCTTCAGCAATGAGACCTGTTGTCAATTTGTAAAGAGTAACCTATAGTCTTCACAAAAGCATGGGCTGTTTGGGGATTCCCATGAGGCTTCTTTGGCCAACAACTCAATTAGATATAATCCAATTCTGGTACTGAAACATTATTTGGTAACAAGAGATGGCCAGTTGGGACTCTGTCTCCCACATCATTTAGTGATTTCATTTTGATCACCTTTATATTTGTATGTATTTTAGAATGCTTTTACTGTATTAGGCTTCCATAGTACCCCCCCAATGGCCCCTCATTTTAGCTGTCATTTCATGATTGCCTTCCTCAGCCCCCTCTCCAACTCCCCACTTGATCTTCTCATTCTAGCTCTCCTCATTCATTGATAACCATCTAGTCTTTGTCTCTTTTCTAAGGAGACTTGTCTGTATCCTCTAGTCCCTTACTCTATAACTACACTCTACAGATTGCAACTTGGTTATCAGTGACTTAAAAGCTATTATCCTCATATAAGTAAGTACACCATATTTGTCTTTCTGGGTCTGGGATGCTTAATTCCTGATGATTTTTCTAGTTCCTCCATTTTTCTGCAAATTTCATGATATCATTTTTTAATGGCAGAGTAATAACCCATTGTTTAAATGTACCATGTTTTCTTCATCCATTTTATTGAAAGACGTCTAGGTTGTTTCTAATTTCTGGTTATATTGACTTCTTAAGGGTTTCCTCGCCTGAACCACAGCACACAGAATATTTTCTGTTCTGCCAATTCTGGCCATGGCTAGTGCTTTGGCAGATTAAGATAATAAATTCATTGCATTGGTAACACAATGAGTGCAGTGTCTTTAGAAATAGTCACAGATGAGAATATAATAATATTGTTTTGATTTGTTGTCATTTTCAGATACTTGAGATTTCAGAATTAATTATTTAATAGATAAATAAAACCTCGATATTAAATTGTGTCCTTTATTGTGTGTGAATATGTATTTGCTTTTCAGGAAATCTGGCAAGCAACTTTATAAATAATTATGTTCTCATAGAATGAATAATTTCTGGCCTTATAGAATACATTTAAAAAATTCTAATCATAAACCACCAACTCATGTAAGTCTGAAAATAAGCTCTTAAAACTGAGCAGGTAAAATATATGCTTGAGTAATTTCCTATTGAATATTTTATTCATATTCTGTTTCAAGGGTCAGTCACACTTTTTCTCACAACTAAATATCTTTCAAATTATGAAATGTGTCTCTGAAAGATATTTTAAATCTAATAGAGACACAGGACATATAACCCTTGCCTTAATAATTGAGTGTAGTGACATAGTTACTGAGTAAAATGAAGTTTCAGTTGATTACAGAAGGCTTCCATTTGGTATTTATATCCATCACCAATAGAGCACTGCTAGAAACCACATCAGCATTCTAAATCAGCAACCCAGTTTCTAAACATCAGACTCGTGCTGTCTCTTCTCTTTTGCCTATAAGCCCTCACTCTCACTCCTCTCTATGTGTACTGCTTATTGTTAGTTTCACTGCAACTTTCACAAATGCCCTCTTTCTATCCCCAATGGAGCTAACCCACTCAAATTTATTTATGGATCATTTTAATGGCTGTTTCATGTTCTTTCTGCCCAGTTAGCCAAGTTACTTTTCAAAATAGCCATGAGAAAACTTCAGCTACCCCCTGTTATTATAGGGTTGTAAGTGACAGTGAAAACTCTTTAAAGTCTTGATAGAAAAAAAAGTTCTCTTCATAAAGGTTATTTAATGCAATGTCCATTTGGCAAAGAGGGAAGTTTAAGTGGAGAAGGGCTGGATGACTACGGAAAAGAAAGGAAGGGATAACTAACATAAAGTATGTTTGAAGAAGCCACATGGAATCCAGCTACACACACACACACACACACACACACACACACACACACACACACACTGCATGTGTGTGTTCTCATTTTGAAAAAATTTAATTGGGCTAGTTGGTAGTGGTACACTCCTTTAATCCCAGCACTCAGGATGCTGAGGCAGGCAGATCTCTATGACTTCAAGGCTAGCCAGGTCTACAGAACTAGCTAGTTCCAAGACAGACAAAACTACACAGATAAACCTTGTCTCAAAAAAAAAAAAAACAACCAAACAAAAAGATTTAATTGGAGTTATGTCACATATGAGATTATACTCCTCCTATAGATTACCAAATGAAGAACTGCAACAAGACATGGGACATTTCCCATTTGGTGGTTGATCAGAGGTGTTCAGGGGACACCCAAATTCCAAATTGTACATTTTATTGCCCTTGCTATTATATTCTCACCAGAACTTGATGGTAAGGGCCTATTGGTGAAAAGAATACATGCTCTGCTCACAGAACATGGATAAATCAAGTTGGCACCTCCCTAAATAGAAATTTTCTCCCCTGTTGTCTGGGTTTTATAGTTCTGCAGAGTACTATGCAGGCTTGCTGGAGCATGGGAGTCATCAACAATATTTTTCTTTATACTACAGATAAATAATTAATGTTTCACCCCTCATCAAATGGATAGCTTTATAAAATAGATGGGTGTTATTAAATAGGTTATTAAACACAACCTATCAAAATGCAGAAAACAAGAGATCAAGTGGTGCCCGACTTCAGCTGTAACATTTAAAATACAACTCTTGCATCTAAGTCTCAAGGTTAATAGTTTCAGAGGGAGCAGAAAGATTGTAAAAGCCAAAGAAAATGTCAGAGAAGCTACACACATTAAGTCTCATCAACATGGCTTCTTAAACAAGACCTAAACAAAGGTGACCCCCTAGACATCAAAATATAAAGTGAGAAATCTCATGAGGCCTCTACCCTAGTCAAAGGACTACCTCCTTTGTATTCTCCATAGTCCCAAAATATCATAATTCAAAATGCTTGTAATCCAACTTCCAAAGACAAGTCTTTCACAGAATCAAAACTCTAAAAGTCCAAATTCCAAAATCTCCTTTGTTATTCAAGATAACTTATTAATCTAACTAAGGAATGATGAGAGTAGGAGAAATTTTTTTTTATTCAAGTAAGAGATCCCAACTTGGTCATCAACAATCTTACAGAGCTGTTAACTCTATAAATTAGACGAACATGGCAAGATATGCTGACAGGTGCAATATTGGCAAAGACATATTGTATGGCATATAGTCAAACACTTTCTGGTAGGATTTAAGTCCTACTTAGGAGGAAGAAATACATGTCTTGTACTGTAACTCTGGCCGAGATTCCCCCAGTCCATGAGTGAAACTAATAGTTATTTTGCCAAATGGACATTGTATTAAATAACCCCCTAAATTTGTATTTCTCAGGCTATATGTTAGTACATTTGTCAGACCTCATCAGAGAAGGTGTGTGTGTGTGTGTGTGTGTGTGTGTGTGTGTGTGTGTGTGTGTTAATGCAGAAATTCAAATCGTTAATGCAGAAATTCAAATTGTAAAAGTACAGAGAATAATTGTTAGTGAAGTTTTCAGCCACAAATAGGACTACTATATAAGGCACTCACCCACCTCAAGCCTCAAGTACCAATATGGTTGAGAACATGAAAGATTGTACCAGTTCAGAGGATTGGGCAGATTGGGGAAAATAGTGTCTTCTGGACATGACAGGAATGTTATACTCATAAACTCACAGCAGATGTGGTTGCCTACACAAGAATAAGCCTTGCGTGGGAAGGGGTTCATGAACTCTGCACTAGCTACTTTTCTATTGCTGTGCTAAAATAAAATAATACAAACTGACTTACTGGGAAAATAGCTCATTTTGGAGTATAGTTTCAGAGTGATATACCTAAATGATGGCATGGAGGCATGACATCAAGTGGCAGCCATGGCAGCAGAAATAAGAATTGAATTTACATCTTGAACTGAAATCAAAAAGCAGGGAGAAAGAAAACTGGAAGTTTGGCAAGAATATAACCCCCCCAAAAGCCATTCTCCAGTAATATATTTCCTCCTAAAAGGCTGCACCTCCTAAACATCCCTAAACAGTTCCTGTAGTTTCTTAAAGCCTGGACTTTCTCATTGGACTTTCTTTAGACTGCTAGCCCCCAAATAATGACACAGAGACTTATTATTAATTGTGAAAGCTTGACCATAGCTTAGGCTTGTTCCCAAGTAACTCTTATAACTTAAATTAACCCGTTTCTATTAATTTATGTTCTGCCACATGTCTCTTTACTTCTCCATTCTGTATGTCTGACTTCCTCCACGTCTGGCTGGCAAAATTCACCAAGCCTCAAATTCTTCCAGAGTTTCTCTCTTTCCCCAGAAATCCTACTTATTCTCTTGCCTAGCCATTGGCCATTTGCCTCTTTATTAAACCAATTGGATGGCACCTTAGGCAGAGACACATCCTCACACTGGAAAAAAAAGATTATCCCACAAGTGACATCAACTGGAGAACCAAGTGTTCTAATACCCAAGTTCATGGACACATTTGCTATTCAGAACAATACATTATTCTCCATAGTCCCAAAATATCATAATTCAAAATGCTTGTAATCCAGCTTCCAAAGACAAGTCTTTCACAGAAACAAAACTCTAAAAGTCCAAAATCCAAAATCTCCTTTGTTATTCAAGATAATTTATTAATCTAAATTCTGTAAAATCAAAATGTAAATTAGTCCAAATTGTAACAGCATAAAATATGTGTTAACATTTTAAGTTGGAGTAACCATGACATGCTGTGGGATGTTCTGTATGTCAAATGTGTTGCCAATAAAACACTGATTGGCCAGTGGCTAGGCAGGAAGTATAGGCGGGACTAACAGAGAGAATAAAAAGAGAAGGAAGGTGGAAGGAGACGCTGCCAGACACTGCCAGCTGCCACCATGACAAAGAGCATGTGAAGATGCCGGTAAACCACGAGCCATGTGGCAAGGAACAGAATTATAGAAATAGATTAATTTAAGATATAAGAACAGTTAACAAGAAGCCTGCCACGGCCAAACAGTTTGTATGCAATATAAGTCTCTGTGTTTACTTAGTTGGGTCTGAGCGGCTGTGGGACTGGCAGGTGAAAGAGATTTATCCTGACTGTGGGCCAGGCAGGAAAACTCTAGCTACAATGACATAATGAGGAAATATTGAATAAATGCAAAACTGAAACTCAGTAGGGTAAAAACAAACCCTTCAATTCTATTTTCCTTATGAAAGGGCTCAGATATCTCTGACACTCCAGATGAGCTGCCCACATCATATACATCTCTCTTGGGCTAGTTACACTTCCTGTATGCAGCTCTCCCATCTCACATCTGTCTAACAGTTCTTCTATCTCCAACATTTTGGGGTCTCTACAGCAATAAAGGCTTCATTTGCAAAATTTCATTCAGTGGCCTCTCACAGCCATGAAGGAATGCCATGTCACATGTTTTTTGGTCTCAGTGGCTGCCTGAAATTACAGGGTAAGAAAGCATAACTGCTTCTGTCTTACATCTCTCACATCAATAATTCCATTTCTACATGGACAACACTGCCAAATTGGGTACAGCTTAGGATGGACCTAGGTCCTCTTGAATCACATTAATAGCAGTTTGTTTCTCATTCATTTACTTTTTTAGAGCAAACATCATATGTACTCTTTTACAAAGTGGAAGCTTAGCTGGATATGTTTGTGCCGAGGGAACCATCCTCTTATGTCCAATGCAGAGCAAGCCTCTCTATAATAGTGTTAATCACCTTAACAATTACAGTCTTTCTTCCAGTACATTCTTTAGATGCAACATCAAGCTTCTTATTGCTCCTTTTTCTCTTCAAACTGTGTATTTTGTGTTTCTTCTTATTCCTTCTTGCTCTTTGTCATTACAGACACACATAGCATTATCAATAATAACCATGCCATAGACACAACATAATGTGGTCTTGAAATTTTCTCTGCCAGAGAAATTAGTTCATGACTTTATTCTTTTTAATTTTTAAAATACTTTTATTTTGCTGGGCGGTGGTGGCACACGCCTTTAATCCCAGCACTCAGGAGGCAGAGACAGGCGGATCTCTATGAGTTCGTGGCCAGCCTGGGCTACAGAGTGAGTTCCAGGAAAGGTGCAAAGCTACACAGTGAAACCCTGTCTTGAAAAGCCAAAAATAAATAAATAAATAAATTAATTAAATAAATAAATAAATAAATAAATAATAGTTTTATTTTTTATTTTTAAGATTATAATATAAATTACATTTCTCCTTCACTTTTTCTTCCTCCAAACACCACCATATGCCCTTCCCTACTCTCCTTCAAACTCATGGCCTCTTTTTATACTAATTACTACAGTATGCACACATTATATGAATGTATATGTGTGTGTGCTTAAATATAAACTCTTACTTGTTTATGTTTTTGGTGCTGACATTTGGTATTGGACAGTACACTGGTGTGCTCTTCCTTGGGGAAGGTCATCTCTCCCACTCTCAGTTTTTCTTTGTTGCCTCTAATTCTTTGTGTAGGGTTGAGTCCTAGTGGGGTTTTCTCCATTCAATGTAGCATGTCAAGTTCTTAGGACATAGGTAGAAGGGAGACATATTCTTTGAATAAAAAAAAAAAGAGTCTCAGAATGACCTCTAGCACAGTTTCTAATATTGTTCCCTTCTGCAAACTCTTGAACTGGACCTTCACAGTGCATTGCTCTCAGCACCCCAATTGTCTAGGCTTCTACTAGAATAACCCTTTATGCTCTGCTTATAATATTCACTGCCTTTTCTACCCCAAAGTTGTGAAGAGCTCCACATTATTCTAAAGTAAGCAAGCAACAACAACAATGAAAAGCGGGTTCTTTATAGGAAGAACCCACTCTCTGATAGATACTTCTGTATTAGTTACTTTTTTATTGCTATGTATGCTGTGATAAAGTACTGCGTCCCCAAGCTATTTATGATAGAAGTAGTTTGTTTGGGTTTATGCTTCCAGAGGGATAAGAGTCCATCATGGCATCAAGTGACAGACATTGTGGTGGGAGCTGGAAGCTAAGAGTTATAACTTGTACCACAAACATGAAGCAGAAAGAGAGAAAGAAAGAAAATTCAAATGGAGTGATGCTATAAAACTCTCAAAGTCTTAGTATGTGCATATAAGCCATTAGGAGTGAGTGGATTTGATACTATGTTCATTTAACAGAATAATAGTAATATGTTCTCTCTTAATGTCTATAAAATGTCCAGCCAGAGGTTTCTGGCCTGATAATGGTGCCAGGTATGAGTTTTATCTTGTGCAGCAGGTCTTATAGCCAATCAGAGAGTTGGTGATTAGAACCATTATGTTGCTGCCACTATTATACCCATGGTTCCGTCTTGGTAGACCAGTCATTGTAGGCTCACAGGGTTCACTGCTTTGTAAGACTGATAATTACTTTTCTTCTCTGGTAGCAATGCATAGCATCTTATAGCACTTTGAAGATCTTCCAATAGGGATAATGCCCTCTGCCAGTACCAGATTGATTCTTCATGTTTTACCAAACACTTGTGGTGTCTTCAGGAATAATGTCTTACCATCAAGTCCTAGAGGGCAACTAAGAGCATTGGCAATAGCCTAAAATGTTTAATGGTCTTTGGGATCTCATTGGCCAACACTCAACTCGTAAAACTGGACTTTGTAGTCTGTGTTGTCTAGTATTGGAATTTTTGTCCTGTTAGGGTATAACTCCATTTTAACTCCTGTGCATGTATATTTTAATAACCTTCTGTCATCCTCATTTACTTAATGTCTCCACAATTCTCCCACAGCCTTTTATTATAGGAGATCATTTACTTTATAATTTTTCATAGTTTTTCTTTTCTTCTCTTTATAATCATAGTTGAAATGAAATACCTGACTTCCTTCCAAGGAGTCTACTTAGGCAAATGTATAACTATATAATTAAAGTACAGGCAACAGTTTTGTTACTCATTCTCTTTTCCTTACAATTAAAGATCATTACAGTCAGCCTTGGACTACTAATATTTCAAAATGAAAGGAAGAAAGAAAGAAAGAAAGAAAGAAAGAAAGAAAGAAAGAAAGAAAGAAAGAAAGAAAGAAAAGAAAAGAAAGAAGCTCACCTGTATCCAAAGTCTCTTAAAGTGTTGCCCCATGATGCAATAATATTAGATGCCAAGGGTCTTCATATGTCAACCTTTCAGAAAACCCCAGCACCCAGTCAATTTTTCCCCAGATGGTAGTAGTAGGTCACTTGTTGGTTCTCTGGCAACAAACAATACAAACAATGGGATGGTTATTAGTAAAAAAATCTAAAGGTAACAAATATTGGCAACGTTGTTGAGAAAAAATAATAGCACAATTTGGACATGAAAATTGGTACAACTATTATAAACAGCAGAGTAGAGATTCTAACTAAAACCTGAGTTACCATAAGCCCTGGGAATCCCTCTTTGACTTATACAAATCAATTAAAATGATCACCTTCTGTAGATTGTTACATGGCTGTGTTCATGTCAGCTTCATTTATAATGGTTAATATATTGAAACCATCTTTTGATTAACTCATAAGTGGATAAACACAATGTACTGTATATGTAAAGAGTGGATGTTATTCAGTCTTTTAGAAGGTGGTTTTAGCATTTGCCACAGTATTCATGGATCTAGAAGACATTATGCTAAATAAGATATGCTTGACAGAAAGATATAATCCAAAACATTATATTTTAAATCTAAAATATAATCAATAAATTTTAAATAAAATAATTAATTAAAAATAAATTAATTGATTTTCAGGATGCACATACTTTGACTTCTTAGGACAAGTGTCATAATGAATAGTAAATTGAACATGGTTCTTAATTATAAGGAGCCAGCTATGGTGGCCTACACATTTCACTTAGCTATTCCTTTTTACATTTGCCATATATGAGAATTTGCCTCATATTTTTTCCTTGTGTGACTATGATTGTTTTGTAAGAATACTGCTACTGAAATAACAAAAACAATTCCAATATAGCTCAAATGCTTTGATAGATATAAAGCACCACATAAGATCAGAATAAATAATATTTAATTCTGGCACATTTATGTTACGCTGACAGAAAATGGGATGTTTAACATCATTCTTAAAAAATGTCTAGGTTTTAGTAAGCAGATAAATGATAAAGTGGGAAAATTGTATCTTTGACATACAATAAAGTCAGATGTGTGGATTACTTTGTGATTTTCACTGTCAAATTAAACGTATATAATGCAATATCACTGATTTGGGCCTTCATTCCTATTAAGATGCCCCGGTCAAAGTGAATTTTGTAGATTTTTAAATAATATTAAAAAATACTAAAATTATAAATATGACTGTACTATAATTCATCATTTAGTGTATTTTTATGCATTCTGTTCAGGAGATCATGTCTCGATGCTCATACCATGAAGGATATTTTTTTGTAGCTATGCTGCTATTTACTAACTATAAAAGATGGAAGTACATTCTTAAAATTTCTTATTTTGTGGCTATCAAAATAGCTAGGAATGGTGAATTTCTTAGTTGCACTGATAACATATATTTGGTTTAGGTGTTCTTTTGGGTAGGAATGATTATAAAATAAATATTATGAAAATAATTTTCTAGCTACACAAATAGTTAAGTTACAGTAGCACAGTGTTTACAACGTTCTATTAGAACTCTCTTCATTTACACATTACATGTCTTTTACTTCACTAGAAGAGATTTATATCACATTTTAATTAAAAATTCCATTACAGAATACTCTCTAAAAAAAGAGTCCTTCACCCTTTTCCTCTTTACTAGAAATCAGTGAGATGGAAAAATGCATGAACCGGCCTGCTACATACATCCAGAGTTTCAAACTTTCATTCTCATGCCTTGTTAACAACTTCAGAGAGTTCACTGAGTTTTTCAAAATTAGGTTTCAGTACACATTGTTATACTAGTCCCCCTGTCTCTTGAGCAGATCATTCAAATTATTTGTGCAAGTTGGGAATTGATAATTTACATTAAGTATATAGGAAACTTTTGCTAAAGTTTACACTGAAAGTGTCTTAAATTTTAAACAGTTTCTCTTCTTTCAATCACAGAACTATATTGCTGTGGATGTCTTTCTGTATGCTCTGAATATATGTTGCTCTGTTTGGTTGATAATAAAATGCTGATTGGCCAGTAGCTTAGCAGGAAGTATAGGGAGAATAAGCAGAGAGGAGAATTCTGGGAATAGGAAGGCTGTCAGGATGCTGTCAGTCACCACCATGAGAAGCAAGATGTAAAGATATAGTAAGCCATGAGCCATGTGGCAAAGTATAGATTTATAGAAAAGGGTTAATTTAAGATGTAAGATCTAGCTAGTGAGAAGCCTGAGCCAATAGGCCATACAGTTCATAATTAATATAAGCCTCTGTGTGCTCATTTGGGTCTGAGCAGCTGCAGGACCACAAGGACATGGGAGCTGGGTGGGCACAGGAAAAATTTTAGTTACAGTATGTGCTGGATTCTCTTTGCCTCCTCACCTACCTACACATTCTTTTTGTCTGTTGTCTATATTTCATTCTTTTCTTTCCCACACAATTGCCACACATGATTAGAAGAGATTTCAAACATTGTTTATCTCTGGATTTTAACTTAATTTTTAGTACTCGGTATAGAAATTAAGGACTTGTACATGATTGGTAAATGTACTTCCAATGAGCAATACTTTGGGCCTTGTTTCAGAGTTATCTAACGTATAACATGCAAATATAAATATTTGCATGTAAATATACACACATATGTACACACATATATAAAAATTTTTGTAATTATATATTGCTACATTTTATTATATAAATATTATATATATATATATATAATTATACAGTAAGATCCAGTGATTGTTACTATTGTTGACTTTCCATGATCTAAGTCACCTAGGGAATAAATTTCTACACATATCTGTGAGATCATATCTAGACTGGTTAAACTACTGTCAGAAGACTCATTTCATCTCTGTCTCATTCTTGACTATGGATGAAGTATACAGAACACTTTAACTCTTCTGCCCTGATGACTATTTCACTTCAAGCTATAAGCCTCAACAAACCCCATTTACCTTTTGATGCTTTTGTTAGGGATTTGATCACAACAATGAGGAAAACAACCAATACAAACACATATGTAATAAAATAGAAAGTCTTAACTCATCTTCATGAGGGGAAATATTCTGAGTTAAAAAGCAGCAGTATTGTGGCATGTTATATGGATGTTTAATGGTTTTTAACTCTGATAAGATTATTATACAAAAGAGGATGAAATTGATTATATATGAGGAAGTTGAAAAATTGATATGTATTAATGCTAATATACACTGTCTGTATTTATCTAACATTTTCATCATTCAATGTCTACATATAGACAAATCTCTTACATACATATATACACACATATGTGTTTCAGTGGGTATAAATATAAAAGAATTCAGAAAACACAAAAATCCTTTTTATTAGATATATTTTAGATATATTCTTAGCAAATTACAGCTTCAATTAATGTGATGCTGTCTCCACATGTGTCTGATCAAAGGTAAAACCTCATTTGTGTTCATGGACACGGAGTAAGCTATCAAAAATATCTGACAGAAACTGTAATATAAGCTGGAAATGTTGGCACACACATGTAAACATAACAATTAGTTGCTGAGACAGGTGAATCATGAGTTCACCTAGACTGTAAATTAGGACTCTATCACAAGGAGAGAGAGAGAATGATTCAATAAACTATTTCTAATGGGTTATATTACAAATCCTCAAAGGACTTGCTTTCTTATCTTTCATCTCTCTCTCTCTATTTATCCATCCATCCATCTACTTACTTATTTTGATGAGCTAGGCTTCTGATTAATTTCACCCAGTTTTCATTTTGTTAAAAAAATAGAATCTATCTTCCTCTCTCTGTGGCAGCCCAATGCCCAATTCTACCTTTTAATTTGAATCCTCATTTTATGAAGAATCTCACGCATTTCCAAATTGTTTCACATACACCTACTTCACCAATAACTAAGTGTTACAGTTGAATAAATAAGTAAAAAAAATCAAATTAATGAGAATGCTTTTTAATGTTCACTATTGTTTCAAAATGTCCTACTTTATTCAAAATTTCTTTAGTTCAATTGTTTTCCTTTCTATTTGATTTAAAAATGCATTGGTTAAAAACATCTCATATTGTAGCAACCCTATTATATTTCAGCAGTCAGTTGTGCTGGCATCAGATGTTTTGCAACTGAAGACCATTGAATTGTGAGGAGGTGAAAGAATGAAACAAGTCTGTACCTAGCAAATTATTCACTGTTTTACATTGACAACGAGGTTCCTAATTTCAGAACAGAACAGAGCTGCTGCTAAGGTCCCCTGTAGGCAGTTTCTTTTAGAAAGGAAATACTTTCTGTTTTAAGATGTAAGTATTTACTGTAAGATGTTTCAGGCATTGTTATTTATTTATATATAAGAAAGCAGGAATTTCTGATCTAAGAAAGGAAAATAGAAAGCTAAAATTTGCTTCCCTTAGCCCTACTTTATAGAAACAAACTCAGTATGCAACTAGTAAACACCATTAAAACACTGAACATTTTGGAAAGAACATATATCAAAGCAAACAAAGGTGATACACATTATATGGGCCTGAGAATTATAATGATAACTTGAATCAAGCAAAGAAATTCCTATCTCTTGGAGGGTATGTAAATAGCAATAACCATATTATTCTCAACAACATAAATACAAAATAGTCAAGATGCTAAAATCTTTTAATAATGGAAAATCTATTACCTTTAACAAACAACACTCAGCAGAATATCCTTGGCTAAATATATACACAACACAAGTATGTTACATATCAAGAAGGATTGTTTTGATTTGTAGTCATTATACAAATAAATGAGTCTAAGATCTCACTCATTACAGCCATGTGCTGCCACCTCAATGCTAGGCAAGGAACAAAGTAAATGACTTGCTTCTTACTAATCATAATTACATACATCTTGTTGATACCCACATACTAATTACCCATTAAAATGACAGATCAATATCTATTTCCTAGGGTATGTTGATACCTGAACTCTTCTATTTTTTTCTCCAACGGAAACATAATGAGTACATGTGTCTAAATAACCCACACAATAGTTTTCTGTATTTCTCTGTCCAGGGATGTGACCCCATAAAATTTCTCCATTTTGCATTAGCATATGTACAAATATCACCATTCTTCCAATCTTCCACTTTATTCACAATGAAGATAATAGATGTCCTTTAAACTTTCTTCAGCGTGTGTGTGTGTGTGTGTGTGTGTGTGTGTGTGTGTGTGTTATGTGTGTGTTATGTGTGTGTGTGAGGGGGATTTGTGCCTGTGTGTGTGGGTGTGAATTCCCATACATAACCCCAGATGTCAGATTCCCTGCACTACCACGCTCCACCTTATTTCTTTGATACACATTCTTTTACTAGATTCAAAAGTAGACTCAAAGCCATCAACTCCAAGTTATCCTTCTGTTTCAGATCCCAGCAGCACAGGTGTTATAGACACTTTTTGTTGTGTCATGTGGATAGTGTGATCTGAACTCAGGTTTTAATGAAGATCGGCAAGCACGCTTACCCACCAAACCACCTCTGCAGTCTCATCTATTTCCTCTCTATTCCTCTTTAGTATCACTTATTAGGACATAGCATGGCCACTTGTTACTCCCTGTCCCTCATGATAATTTTATGTATTTAAAATTTGGAATAAACTTAGAAATAATTTAAATCAGAGATGTTTACATTTTTAATTTGCTTTGAATTTAATGCTTGGAAAATATTGCTCAGTTTGACAATCCAAAATTTGCCAAGATAAAATGGTATGTTTCTGGACATAATTTGCCTTTCCTGAGATTACTGATTTTTTTTTCCCATGGAGGTAATGACTTTCCATGAATATCTTGTCTACTCAGCTAAGTCCAAGGTGATGGTATACATATGAGCTTGTTCCACAAAGCAGCAGAAAAATATCATTGCTAAGCTGACATTCACAAGAGAGATAGCACCAGCTATGGAGGTGTACTCCTGTAATGCCAGATCTTAGGAGTGTGAGGCAGGAGGATCAAGATTTCAAAGCCAGGCTTGGATAGAAATCAAGACCTGTCTCAACAAAAAAATATGGGCAGCAAAGGTTACCTAATAATGTATACAGATGGGCAATAGACATTCACACACAGTGGGGTAGGTTGTTTCCAGGAATAGGGCTCTACAAAGTTATAGTAGAAGAGATGAGAAAGACAGAGCCATCTTTTACCTAAATGCTGAAAGGGCATTAAAAGAAGTCTCAATACAGGTCTCATCAAGGCTGCATAGGTTACTTTAAGCTCACCATTCTTTGTAAACTGTCTTAAAATTTCCATTAGTTGACAGTAACTTATGGAGCTGAATATAATTTTACCATATATTACACTAACTTACCATATATTCGGAAATACCTGTGCCTACACTTTTAGTCAACTGAGTTGAAAATAAATACCTAACAAATCTGCATAGCAAAACTTAAAGCAATGTATGCATCATTGCCCAAGAAGGGAAGTATCCAAGGTGGCCATCAATACCCAAGCATACTTAAGTTTATGTTCACAAAATGGACTTTATTTCAGAAGAAAAAGACAGTATTATCTCAATAAAAAAGACTTAAAAGAATCTTAAATCCATATTGCTAAGAGGAAGGGAGATTTTTGAGAGCTACATACTTTGATCCCAACTGTCTGACTGTGGGATGACTCATCCCTAACAGGCTTGAGGGTTAAAACCAGTAAAAAAGATACTTTCTGAGAGCCAACCTGGGTCTGCCTAAGGGCCTTTGCAACAGCAGCTGAAACATAATCTGGAGATGACCTGGACCAGTGAGAGGCAGCCATGTCACACCAGCGATGCATATTTGTCAGACCTTTCCCCTCTACCAGAGTTGGGTGCAGGGTATATAAAGTTTGCCTCTTCCTGAATAAACTGAGCTTGTTGTTTCAACATTCTCCCAGAGTCTGTGTTGTTGACTCTGCACCTACTTGGCTCCCTCCCACAATGGGAACAGCAGCACAGAACCCTGCCACATCTGGTACCAGAACCCAGGACATCTGATGCTTGGCAACAGGGACTGTTTGTCTCCCTTTCCTCATGCTCAGTGCTGGTTGAGCAGACCCCTTGAGCAGTGTTATTTGCTGAGTAGGCCCCTCTAAACTGTGTGTTTTTGGTCCCTTCAGCAGGAAAACTCTGGAATCCCCACTTTCTTCTTTTTGTATGTTTTGTTTGTGAATTTGTCTGTACGGTAGGGTAGCACATACTTTTGTTCAGGCTCACCTAGTGTTTCCATATAAGGGCTGGACCCTCAGGAAATGGAGCCATAATCTGACAATTTTCAGATGTGTGTGTGTGTGTGTGTGTGTGTGTGTGTGTGTGTGTGTGTGTGTTCATGAATGTATGCATATGCTTATGCATTGCGATGCCTGGAGACATGATTCAGCAGTGAACAGTGCTTACTGCTCCTCCAGAGAACATGTGGGAACCTGATCTTTGGATGAGAGTTCTGTTCCTGGCCAGAAAAAGGGAAGTGGCCTCAGGAGTAACCCTCCAACTTTTTATGCCCATTTTGTTGGCTATAATTGTTTGCCTAAAGTCCTTTTCTACTGCGGAGGTCATTAAGGCCCACAATAAGCACTACCAGGAACAATGTAACACCAACTTACCTCTTGCCTTCATTCTGCCCATGACTGATATTTACTCCACCTCTGCTGACAAGGAGATGGATGAGAATAGGCATAAAGTCAAGGAAAGGGATGGAAAAAGAGAGGAAATGATTGTGGCAATGCCCAAGCCTACACTGGCAGCCCCTTTCTCTGCTGCCCCCATGCCTTGAGTGGCTACCCCCCACTGCAGTATCAATGGAGTGATTTGCCTGGATGTCTTCCTGCCGAGCCAGCTGCTCCGCATACCTCCCAGCCTCTTTTACCTATGGTGTGGCACATGCCCACCATGCCATTTCCAGTTAATGTGGGTCCCAATGCAGCTAACCAGTCATGGACACTTACCCCTCTTGCAGACCTGTCTTTGGTCCATAAGGCTGCTAATGAATCAGGTCCTGACTCACCATATTTTGAGCAAGTCCTACGGCAATGGGCAATGCATTTACAGACTTACTAAGAATGCTACCATTTAATGAAGGCTGTGTTGGAGCCTATGGTCTTCCTTAATTGTCAAGCTGCATATGATGATCAGGCTGAGGCTCAGGCTTATTTTAATATACAGTATAACATTGCTGTTTCTCTTGAGATCCTCATGGGCCGAGAACTATATGTTAACCCTGTCACACAAGCCCAAATTGGACAACACAACTATTTACTTGCCTTGGGAGACACCATTGCCCTTGTAGCATTGGAGGGATCCCATCACCCCTCAATGGCAACACTCTGCTCCCCTATTAACCTGAGGGTGAGGGTATGCTTGCATTTTCCCCCAGAATACAACCACACCATTATGGATACCCTCCAGAGATGTGCATCCAGCAACAGACCAGAGACTTTAGCCCCCAAAAAAGCTTCAGAGGGGTAATGTATGATTTGCCCCACTACTGTGGCATTAGTAAAGGTCATGTCATCACTGGCATTTGACCCTAGATATCAAGCAATTGCCCCACCCCCTATCAGGTTGCTAATGCATCACCAAAAAGACTTCGATTGGCACATTTCATATAAATATGACTAGGGTCTCATCCATGTCCTCGAGACTGAATTTTTGACTAATCCTTCTCTTGCTCAAATATCTTCTGCAACAGGTTCACCAACAGAAGGCAGTCACAAAGGTGACCCTACAGGTTTTATTGGCTCTCAGACACCCAGATCAAAGTCCTCCTACAGAGATAATGCATGCATGACTCACAGAAATACAGAAGGCTACTGCCTAAAGCCTACCACCCAGACAGCTCTCCAGGATTGATGCTCTTCGAGGGCTGGTAGTCAATGACAGGTACAAGCTTGTTTGGCAAGCCAACCTAAGGCAGACACAGTCCGTAATGCTGAGTTCTCCTGAGGTAGGGTCAACAAGGTTAGGTCATTGCACCCTAGCTCCCACTGAGCATGTCCTATAAAATAATAAAAAGGGGTGGATATGTGGGATGACTCATCCCTAACAGGCTTGAGGGCCAGCTGGCCCAAACCAGTAAAAAGGGTGCTTTCTGAGAGCCAACCTGGTTCTGCCTAAGGGCCTTAGCAATAGCCCCTGAGACATGATCTGGAGATGACCTGGACCAGTGAGAGGCAGCCATGTCACACCAACAGATGCATATTCATCAGACCACCCCCACCCCTCAGAGTAGGGTGCAGGGTATATAAGGCTTGCCTCTTCCTGAATAAACTGAGCTTGTTGTTTCAACATTCTCTCAGAGTCTGTGTGGTTTGACTCTACGCCTACTTGGTCCCCTCCCCCAATGGGAACAACAGCACAGGACCCTGCTACATTTGACATTTTTGGAAAAGGCAATATAATAACAAAAATAGAATCAAAATCAATAATCACAGAAGTCTGAGGGGTTTGGAAAATTAAGAGAGCTGTATAGATGACATATAATGTACTGGCATGTGGTGAAACTGTTTGTGTATGCTACACATATATTCAAATTCAAATTCAAAGTTAAGATAGTAATGGAAATAGAAAGTAGGTGATATTGGGAGGAATTTGGAGAAGACTTAGAAGAAAAAGGCTTAAGGATCCATCTCAAAATGGATAAAAGTGATATTTCTATATCAATTCATGTTTAGTGACTATTACTACATATATTTTCATATATCTATTTTTAAAAAAATGTACAAATACATGTATGTTTTGGAATACATACACATGTATACCCTTATGCTGTACGATGAGTGTTGAGTGAAGTGAAATCAGATTAGCAAACAGCAAGTCTGGGTTCCAGACACTGTTGTCTCATGCCATGTTTCAGTGAAATAATCTAAAAACCCTGAAGTAATGGCTGGTTATAGGAGTGGGGAAAGGAACATGCCAGCTTCCCAGAGAACTTCACAGCACCAGAGCAAAGAACTCCAAATGAAATGTTATAGTCAGATGGTAAAGAAGCCAGTGGAAAAAGTCCAAGTGGCCAAAACTGATGTGACCTGACCAGCCAAATAAGTAAAGTTGCAGTGATCTATAATCAATTTATAATGCAAGGTTTTATAAAATTTTATAGTTTAAGATTGTATTTATAAAGTATTCATTATAGTGAAATAAATCATTGATTAAATAAATGGATAGAAGGCAGAGAATGATAGCAATGACCAAACACAATATTTAGAAATATTTTTTTAATTTGGGTATTCTTTTATAAATTTTATTTAACATTTTTCTATTTATTTTACATACCTACTACAGTTTCCCCTCTGTCCTCTCCTCCCACTACTTCTCCCCGCCCCTGCCTCCCATCAGCCCCCTTCCCTATCAATTCCTCCTCCCTCTCCATTCAGAAAGGGGCAGACCTCTTATGGGCTTGAACAAAGCATGGCACATCAAGTTGAGGTAGGATCAAGTTCCTTCCCCTGCATCAAGCATTGGTGAGGTAATCCAGCATGGGGAAGAGATTCCCAAAAGCTAGCTAAGTCCTAGGGACAGGTCGTGATCTCACTGCTAGGAGCCTTACAAACAGACCAAGCTACACAACTGTCACATACATGCAGAGGGTCTAGGTTGGTCCTATATAGGCTCCCTAACTGTTGGTCCAGAGTCCATGAGCTCCCATGAGCTCAGGTCAGCTGTCTCTGTGGATTCCCTCTTCATGACCTTGACCCCCCTGGCTCTTGCAATCCCTTCTCCCCTTCTTCAGCAGGACTCCTGGAGTGCTTGGCTGTGGATCTCTACATCTGCTTCCATTAGTTACTGGACAAAGGCTTTGTGATGACAGTTAGGGTAGTCACCAATCTGATTACAGTAGATGGCCACCAGTTCAGGCACCCTCTCCACTATTGCTAGGGGTCTTCCACTGATGACAGCTTATTTTGGAGAGGATGTGGAGTAAGGGAACACTCCTCCACTGCTGGTGGGAGCACAAACTTGTACAGCCACTTTGAAAATCAATATGACAGTTTCTCAGACAATTGGGAATCAATCTACCTCAAGACCAAACTATACAAATCTTGGGCATATACCTAAAGGTTTCTTAGTCATACCACAAGGACACATGCTCAACTATATTAATAAGCAGCATTATTCATAATAGCCAGAACCTGAAAACAACCTAGATACTCCTCAACTGAAGAATAGATAAGGAAAATGTGGTACAATAATACAATGGAGTATTACTCAGCTGTAAAAACCAATGACCTCATGAAATTTGCAGGCTAATGGATGGAACTAGAAAGTGAGATAACTCAGACCTAGAAATACAAACATGGTATGTACTCACTCATTAGTGGATATTAGAAGTAAAGTATAAGATAACCAGCCTACAGTCCAAAGCCCCAGAGAGGATAGATAACAAAGAGGCCACAAAGAGGAATGGATGGATTTTCCTGGGAAGGAGAAATAGAAGAGATCTCCTGGACAAAAAGGGGACAGGGGTGCGGGTAGAGAATGACAGGATGGGAAATTGAGGGAACCGCTTGGATGAGCTGGGCACAGGAGAAGGTTGGGGTATGGGATGAAGGGGGAGAATAATGAAAAAAATGTCTTGATGGGGGAGGCATTTCACGGTTAGGGAGAAACCTGATGCCAAGGAAACTCCTAGGAATCCACAAGAATATTTAAAAATAATGTACGTAGTTCTCCCACCATACATGAAGGTAAGAAAAGTGCTCTTCTTCTTAAGTACATGATTGGTTCAGCGGCTTACTCTAAAGAGGGTGTGATAAGATGAGAGAAAGAAAGGGATCACTCTAATGTCACATCAGAGCAGAGAAATCTAATGATATTTCAGCTAGGTGATCAACAGCTGCTACTAATTTGATAGTATCTACCCTTAAAGTGAATTGATAAAATGTTTTTTTGCTGCTGTGATTTTTTTTCTCCTCACAATCAAGATACTGCAATAAACTACAACCACTACAGGAGCCCGAGGAAACAAAACGAAGTATTATGTGGCATGCTCAGTGGTAAGGCACTAGAAAAAAATTTAATTAAAAAAAGAGCATTAATTAGAGACTAAATAAATCTTAATAATCATAAACTAGAATTAATAGCAACATGGAAATAAGCTAACATATCTAACATATATACATCAGTAACAAATGCACAAAACTAATCAAGGTTGTCAGAATAGGGGCCTCTTCTCCCAAGAATGGGATAAGTGAGATCTTGCTATACTCTCAGTCAAGAATTTGCATGTTGAAAGCTCTTAGCAAGATAAAATGAATTTATTTGTAAGGGTCACAAAACCATAATTTCATACCAGAACCCTGGAATTAAGATTTTGCTTCTTGTTTAAAACAAACAAACAATAAGAAAAACCTTATCATTCTCCATTCCAATGACAGAAATTAAAAGCTATAAGCTTGTGGTTAAACTAAGCAGAAATCCATCACAAAAAAAAACCTAAACATAGTTTCAGAGAATAGTATTTGCTACCTATATCTCAAAGATGTCCATTCAAAATTTCAAAAATTAATCTAATTTGTACACTATGACCTCTTTATTGGTGATTTGCAGTTTTCTGTTGATGAAACCTTACCATAGTAGACATATAAAGATTAAAATATGCTTAGAATTAATGAGCTGATTTATTATACTACATATTATACTGTAGTAGTTAATGTTCGCTGTCAACTCACCTCCGAATTTGTCTGGAAGTATTTGCTGTGATGTTTACCTCAGGAGGAAAGCCCCTCCCTGGGTGTGGACGACATAACCCACAGGCTGCAGTCTGAGTTTGAATAAAAAGGAGAAAATAAGATTCCTAAGAACCCTTGGTTAAGGAAATTATAGGCCCTACTACTTTTATTTTGCTAAAAGGGCATAGTATGTTGCTGTGGGATGTTCTGTATGGCAAATGTGTTGCTAATAAAACACTGATTGGCCAGTGGCTAGGCAGGAAGTATAGGCGGGACTAACAGAGAGAATAAAAAGAGCAGGAAGGTGGAAGGAGACGCTGCCAGACGCTGCCAGCCACCGCCAGGACAAGCAGCATGTAAAAGATGCCGGTAAGCCACGAGCCATGTGGCAAGGTATATATTCATAGAAATGGATTAATTTAAGATATAAGGACAATTAGCAAGAAGCCTGCCACGGCCATACAGTTTGAAAGCAATATAAGTCTCTGTGCTTACTTGGTTGGGTCTGAGCGGCTGTGGGACTGGCAGGTGAAAGAGATTTATCCTGACCGTGGGCCAGGCAGGAAAACTCAAGCTACAATATGTAACTGTTTTCTAAGTACTTGCCTTTATACCCACTGAATAGTGTAACTCTCATCCCAACTCAAGGAAGCTTCCTTCACGGAGTGGAGGGTAGGGTCAGTACAGAGACTTGATGAGTGATATCATTCTGTATGCTGTGAATATGTGTTGCTCTGGCTGTTTGGCTAGCAAATCAAGCTGTTTGGCCAATGGCGAGGCAGAGTTAGGTTAGACGGGACAGTCCAACTAGAGGGAGAAAGGCAGAGAGAGGAGACGCTGCTAGCCACCACCAGAAGAAGCAAGATGTAAAGTACTGGAAAGCCACAAACCACATGGCAAAGTATAGCTTTATAGAAATGGGTCAATTTTAGCTAGCTAGAGAGAAACCTGGGCCACTAGGTCATACAGTTCGTAGTTAATATAAGCCTCTGTGTGTTTATTTGGGACTGTGGGGCTGCAGGAGCTAGGCAGGATCACAGGAAAACTTTCAGCTACAGAGACTCATACCTGGTCTTCCTGTAGAGAATAATGGAATGAGGAGTGCTCAGTGCTACATGGGATATCTGTGTCACACATTCTCCCTCCAAAGGCTTAGAGACTGTCATGAGGAAGAAGGGGAGGAAAGACTGAAACAACCAAAGGTCAGTGTGGAATTTTGTGAAATAATCATGTCCTAGACATGATTTTTTTCTTCCTTACTTGAAAAATATCAATAGTATCTAATCTATATAGGAGAAATCTGATAAAAATTAAAATTAACATAATCTGAATAAGCAAGGACAAAAAAAGGGAATTAAATTATCTTGAGTGAGCTGGGCAGAGTGGCACATGTTCTTAATCCTAGCACTGGGGAGGCAGAGGCAGGATTTTCTCTGTGAGTTTGAGATCTGTCTGCTCTCCATACCAATTTCCAGGAACACTAGAACTACATTATAAGACCCTGTCTCAAAAAGAGCAAGAAAAATAAATAAATAATCTTGAGTGAAGATAGTGGACTCTGTTGGCATGGTAGGTAAATCAGTAACTAAATATATGGCTTTTTTTAAAAGGAAGCAATGATCTTTAACATTTACATGGGTGTGCTTAAAATGCAGCTATAATTATTGTATTTAAAATCTTGGTTTATTGTACAGGCCAAAAAAATCCCCTTTTTATAAAACCCTTATATTATTCATTGCCAGATATGTAGATATGTAAACACTTCTCCAATACTGAGGTAATTTTAGAAGATATCACTTTGCAATTGTTTCACAAAAAAAAATATTTCCCCAAATACCAGGGTCTAATTTAATTGTAAATTAATGAAACTGAATTTCTAAAGTCAATTAAATTTAACATGTATTTTATTCTGCTATAGTTACTTGCCAGCTTTCAGTACATTTTAATAAAGTTCACTGTGAAGACTTCATTTAAATTACAAGGAAATGATATGTATTCCCCTAACAATGTGCATTCCTTGCCTCCAAGTTTTACTATTCATGTTTCAGACATCATCTCATGTACAGTCAGTCCAAAGTTTGCTAAAGGATGACTTTTTTATTAAGTTAGATTTAAATAAAGATTTTGTCATACACTTCAAGAAAAAAATCATTAGATAATTAAACTGTTCACCACAACTTTTTCTTATCCTGATGTATGGTTTTGTGGTTCTTGACTTTTTAAACATTGGGTCACTGTTGTACCTTGAAGACAGTGCCCCTGGTGCTATAAAGAATGGACAAAGGAAGAACACACTGAATAGAAAATACTCCAATTTCAAAGTTTTTCTCCAGCCAGTAGCAGCAAGGACACATTTAGTCTAAGGCCATATCTTTTTCTCCTCTGATGTACACAGCTTTGAAAAATACCTGCAACAAATATAGAGGCTTCAGTATGAATTGCAAATGACTTTTTAATATTTAAAGCTATTGATTTTATATCTTAAGCCATGGTGAAATTCCAAAATAAGGATTTTCTTTTGGTTTTCAACATCTTTACAAGTTCATTCTCACATTTATTTTGTATATCTGGTATTTCCACACACTTGTGTACATATGTTTGATCTCTTTTCAGAATGTAAACATCATGTTCTTGGAAACAATCTGCAAAATATTATTTAGAATCACTTAAGTATGCAATAGAATCCTCTGAACCTGATGCCATTGCTAAACATTCTTCAAACCATCATGACTAATACTGGTAACAACTGACACAGAGCCTAGCTGAGTTGGAAATGTCAGGCACATTCACATCCTTCAATGAGAGCTTCAAGATGGAATGTGTCTTCTCCTTTGCAGAAAAGAAGAGTATAAAATTAAAGCAGCTTAGGGGAAAATTTTTTTATCTATTTCCAAGTACTAAAAAGTGGAACGTATTTTTAAAGTCACAGAAATGTTTCCAGGTACATTTAATATACATGCATTAATTCCATATCACATAATAAGTTTCAAACTATTAGTAAATAGACCATTATATGTTTTATCCTTTATAAAAGTTTGGATTTAATATAGTAGACATGTATTGAACAAAATTGCTTTCAATAATTATTATGGACAATTTTTATCAAAAACCGAAGATGTTAGGACTAGGACAATGACCCTCTGAATGACAAACACATAGTCCCACATAGCCAATCCTGCTCTAATCTGCATTTTTTATTATCTTCCTTCATGCTATAAGATCATGAAGAAAATTCCAACTATAACAGAAATTCATCTATACATATTTTATATACCCTAAAATATGATGAATGCTAAAACAGATATAACCCTAGAACTACTTTAAAACTTAAAAAACAATTATGATGTAATATAAAATCCACTCACATTTAAATTGCTTAGTTGAGGTTTTATTTGCACAATTGCATTTGCAATGAATTGACTTTGTCTCTGAAAGTCCAATGTTGTATGAAGATTCACTATTGCAGCTGTGAATCCCTTTATGAAATGACCAATAGCCAGCTGTGGAAATTCACTGTCAATTCTGGTACTCCTTGATTCCTACCTCAGTCTCCTGACCTTTCTATTGAAGTGACATCCAACCCTTGTTCCTTACATGGAACCTTACTTACACTCAATGGTCACA